>PVJX010013567.1:0-47124 GCA_004027295.1 Dolichotis patagonum | reverse complement strand
GCTGAGAATCAGACATCTCATGTCGTCCTGTCCCCCATCCCGTGTCTCCCCTCCCCCCTCCCCCCACCTAGCAAGTGGGAGCCAGTGAACTACACATCTTGTGAAAAGATTGACTATGTTATTTAGTATGAGCTCTCTGTATGCAAAGATGGGGACAACCATTTGGAAGAAAACAAGAGACAATATGACAGATAGTGAATATCTCTGGTTGTCTTTCTTTGAAATTTATGCTTTCTTACGTCCCATTCTGTTCTGTTTTGTTGTGTTTAATTTTACTCCCTTTTAAAATAAAATTTAAAAAAATTAAAAAAAATAAAAACAATAATGGAGAATTTCAAAACAAGATATAGGAGATTAACAATGGTTAATATATTACATATTGTTATCTTCAAAGTGGTTGCTCAGATTATGAGATACAGGCATGAAAAATTGACAAAGTAATATGCACAAACTTCTTTTCAGTGAACTAATGGAAATGAGTAGTATAGTTATCTTAACTATCTTGTGTGTGTGTATGATGTATATATGTGTATGTGTATATGTATATACAGATATATTCACATTTTTATGTGTATATATAGTGTATATGTATATATATGTGTGTATATATACAGATATATATAAAATTATATATGATATATGATATATATAAATGTTTATATATCTGTATATAGATATATATACACATTTTCTTTTCCCTTTTATCCTTTTCCCCTATCCCCATTGTTCTTTCCTTTTGAGCAGTTTCCTCCCCTTTCACAATCTCTATTGTACATTTTGGATCTTATTTACTGTTTCAGTTTCTTACACTAGGGAGATAATATGATGTTAACACTGGAGAGTTTGATTTGTTTCACTTACAAATATGATCTCAAGTTGCATTCATTTACATGTAAAGGCTTCAAATTTATCTGTCTTTAGAGCTGGGTAGTACTCCATTATAAAAACTACCACTTCTTTTTTATCCATTCCTTGGTTGATGAATATTTGGGTTGTTTCCAAGATTTAATTATTATAAATTGTGCTGCTATAAACATAGGTACACATATATTACTGTTTTTAATTCTTCTGGGAAAATACCCAGAAGAGGGGATAGCTGGGTCAAATGGGACCTCTAATCCTTGTTTTCTGAGGAATCTCCATACAGATTTCCACAGTGGTTGCACCAGTCTACACTCCCACAAGCAGTGGAGAAGAGTTCCTTTTTCTCCAGAGCTCCGCCAGCATTTGTTATTGGTTGATTTCTTGATGATAGCCATTCTTTCTGGAGTGACATCTCAGTGTTGCTTTAATTTTCATCTCTTGAATGAGCAATGATGTTGACCATTTTCCATATATTTATTTTCCATTTGTATTTCTTCATCTGCGACCTGTGTATTAATGTCCATTTTTGGATTGGGTCTTTGAATTTGGGGGGGGGGGGTCTGATTTTTTTTCATTCTTTATGTATTCCAGATAAAAATTCTGTGTCTATGGGACAGTTGGGTAAAATTTTTTCCCACCCTGTTGGTTGTCTTTTCACACTGTTGGTGATTTCTTTTGATGTGCAAAAACTTTTTAATAAGATGAGATCCTAGTTGTTGATTCTTGGAAGTTTTTCTCATGCAGTTTGGGTTTTGCTCATAAATTCTTTGCCTACCCTATGTCTTCAAGGGTTCTACCTACTTTGTCTTCTAGCAGACTTAGTGTTTCTGTTTTAATATTTAGATCTTTAATTCATTTAGTTTAGTGTATGGTGATAGACATAGGTCTAGTTTTAGTTATAGGGAATATGGAAAGCCAGTTTTTCCAACACCGCTTATTAAAGAGGCTGTCTTTCTTCCAGTGAACATATTTGACCCCTTTCTCAAAGATAATGTGACTGAGTGTGTTTGTAGTTGTGTCTGTATCATGTAATCTGTTCCACTGATCCTCAGGCATGTTTTTTATGCCAGTACCATGCTGATTTTATCACAGTAACTTTGTAATATAATTTCAAGTCAGGAATTGTGATGCCTCCTGCCTTGCCTTTGTTGCCCAGGACTGCCTTTGCTATCCTAGGTCTCTTCTGTTTCCAAATGAATTTTAGGAATGTTTTCTATAGATCCGTGAGGTATGCTTAATGGCATTTTGATTGGGATTGCATTAAATCTGTGTAACAGTTTTGGGAGTATGGCCATTTTCACAGTGTTCTTGTTATCATGAGCAAGGAATCTTTTTCCATTTTCTGATATCTTCTTCAGTTTTGTTTTTCAGAGTATTGTAATTTTCACCGTATAGATCTTTTACTTCCTTTGTTAGATTGGTTCCTAAGTATTTCCTTTTTTTTGGATGCTATTGTGAAGAATGATGTTTCCCTAATTTCTCTCTCAGTGAGTTTGTTGTCTGTGTACAGGAGGCAGCATTGATTTTATCTCTTAAAAGTCTTATTTTCTTGGTCCTCTTAGCTTTATAGATATACTTTGGTTAATGAAGTATGTCTGTCTGGACTATGGTTAAAGAGGTTACAAAAAATAATGTATTTGAGTATAGCTGTGTAAGATGAAAATTCTTTTCTACAACTGCCATATGTGAGTTTATAACATTATCTGAAATGCTTCTATTTGTATTATTATTTTACTTTTAGGTTTTTCCTGATGAATTCCACCTCCAGACTTTGAATCCTTTTCTTCGGGCCTGTGCTGAGTTACACCAAAATGTAAACGTGAAAAATATAATCATTGCTTTAATTGATAGGTAAGACTTTCCAACATTGGAGGGTAGATATTCTGGCATTGGAATAATGAATTTAAAAGATTTTCATGAATTATTTGTTATATCATTGTATCAGTGATTTTAATATAAGTAATTTAGCTGTGTTACTAAGAATATCTAGTAGATGTTTCCTTCATTTAAGTATGAAATAGGTTTAACTTCAATTGTGAAGGAGACATGATGATAATATTTTTATATGTTTAATTGGCTTGTAGAGATTGTTGTTCAGATCCATGATTTAAATCCTGTAAGCCCAAACATCACTGAAGAGCAATAACGTTTCACTGTCGTTTTACTTTCAATGGGGACTGGCTTGATTTAGTTTCCTTCATTAAGTAGTCATAAGATAGAGATGATTAAGAGTGTACAGGTAGGGGCCAAGGATTTAGCTCAGTGGCATAAGTGCCTGCCTGGCAAATGTGAGGTCATGAGTTCAATCCCTGGTACCAAAAAAAAAAAAGTCAGGTAGAAACATGGGTACCAAGAAGAGCTGACTATCTTGGCTTTGCTCATAATAGCCCACCTTGCTTTCTTCAGGGTATTCTTTTATCTTCCTTTTTCCTCCTCTTCTCGGCCCAAGCTCACTCTGCCAAGCCACTTTCTCTTTCTTCACTTTTACTTTTTCAGATAAACTTTGTCACTGCTAAAAAAAAAAAAAAAAAATTTCAAGTACCTAGGTGTGGTGGCACACATCTGTGTAATCACAGTTCCTAGGTGTAGGGATGCACATCTGTAATCACAGATCTTGGGAGACTGAGGCAGGAGGATAGAAAATTTAGTGCTATCCTGGACTTAACAAGACCCTGTCTCAAAAGAAAAATGTCTAGTAGTGTAGCTCCGTGGTAGAACGTTCGCCTCCCCACCCTCAAAAAAGTTCAAGTAATCTAACTACTGTTTTTTTAAAAAATTATCATGTATATTAAGTGAACATCCTTTAAGTTTTCTTTGTTGCCATTGTTCTTGGCTACTTGAAAATATAAAACATCATTTTATAATTGCTGTAATGAGTGACTACTTGGCACGTGTGCTACATGGTAGCAAAAATATAGTAATAATAATAATAATATATGTACGTGTGTACTGCATAATGTTTGTTCTGCTTATGAGGATATATATTGTTATGAATCAGAAAACCAAGTGGAGCTTGTCTTACTTTCTTTATTCTTGCAACAAAATACCTGATACTCTCAACTGAAAGAAAGAGAAGCTAATTTTGGCTCATGATTTTAGTCCACTGTTGGCAGGCTTCCAGGGAGGATGGTGTCGCTGCAGGGCCTGGGCAGAAGAGAGCTGCTCACATTGTGGCAGCCAGGAAGCTGAGGGAAGAGAGGGAGTCAGATCTTTGTAGGTCACGAACCCATGACCCACCTCCTCCTGGGTGCCATGTCTGTTTAACACCAGGCTAGCTATCCAGTCACTTCCAAAAGCTTCTGGATACATGAAGCCTTGGGGACATTCTAAGTCTAAACCATAATGAATTTATTATCTATTTCTACAAATACCTTTTGTTTTGTTTTATAACTATCTAGGTATTAGTTTTAAAGTCTGAGAATTTATGTAGCAGAATTCTCCAAAGTATCAGTCCCATCCTCTACCTGTGCAGCAAAATTATATGCTAAGTGGAATGGTAGCACATGCCTATTATCTCAGTACTTTAGAGGCTGAGGCAGGAAAATCCCAAATTCAAACCCAACCTAGGCAATTTAATGATGCGGTGAGATCTTGTCTTAAAAAGGGGAGTACGGTAGGTGGAGATATAAATTAGTGCCTGCAAAGGCTTTGTGTTCAATCCTCAATACCACTGGAAAAAAAAAAAAGACTTAAGTGCTTTTGGGATCACTTAAAGGAAACTAGTATTGTGGACTTTCTTTGCAGGATATAATGTTACCTAGCTACCCCACCTAGTAGTGATTCTTCTCTGTGTAACAAAATATAGATAGAGTTGTGATCCTGAGTCATGAGAACTGGGACAGATATGATTTTGATTATTTGAGATATAGGAAATAAAAGTTAAGTTTATTCCTTTTGGAATAAGTTCTGTTTCAAACTCTGCAATATCTTAAATGTCTTTAAATAGTCTTTTCTTTTTAACTTTTAAGGATAATTTATCTAAATCATGTCAAACTTCGCAATATCTTAAATATCTTAAAATATTCTTTTTATCTTTTAAAGCTAATTTATTTAGATCATGACTATCAGACACATTTTTTACTTTAATGACTTCTGATCCAACTAAGAATTACAGGACAATCTCCCTAATGAACATTGATGCAAAAATCCTCAATTAGATGCTAGCAAACAGACTGCAGCAACTCATCAAAAAGATTGTACACTGTGATCAAGTGGGATTCATCCAAGTGATGCAGGGATGGTTCAATATACGTAAATCCATAAAAGTAATATACCATGTTAACAGAGCCAAGGACAAACATCATATGGTCATCGCAATGGATGCCGAAAAAGCTTTTGACAAAGTCCAGCACCCATTCATGATTAAAACCCTATAGAAAATTGGAATAGATGGTCTTTTTCTCAATCTGATAAAGTCTGTCTATGGCAAACTGATAGCCAACATAATGGACAAAAACTGAAAGCTTTTACTCTAAAATCAGCAACAAGACAAGGATTCTCCCGGTCTCCACTCCTACTCAACATAGTGCTGGAAACTTTAGCTGGAACAATTAGACAAGAGAAAGAAATAAAAGAAATAAAGGTAGGAAAGGAAGAAGTTAAACTATCGTTATTTGCAAATGATATGATACTCTACTTAGAAAACCCCAAAAACTCCACCAAAAGACTTTTTAGATATATTAAGCAAATTCAGTAATGTAGCTAGTTACAAAGTTACCACTGAAAAATCAATAGCCTTCTTGTGCATGAATAACAAATCCACTGAGACAGAAATCAGAGAAACAATACCTTTTACAATAGCATCCAAAAAAATGAAATACCTAGGAATTAATCTAACAAAGTAGCTTAGAAAACCTCTACATTGAAAACTGCAAAAGAGATTGAAGAGGGTATTAGAAAAATGGAGAGATATCCAATGCTCTTGGGTAGGAAGAACCAATGTAGTGAAAATAGTCATAGTTTTGGAAGATTTAGTGCAATCTCAATCAAAATTTCAATAGCATATCTCACAGAATTAGAGAAAACAGTCCTAAAGTTATCTGGAACTAGAGACCTAGAATAACAAAGGCAATACTGGGCAACAAAGACAAGACAGGGGCATCACAATCCCTGACTTGAAATTATACTATAAAGCTACTGTGGTTAAAAACAGTGTGGTACTGGCAAAAAAACAGACCTGAGGATCAGTGGAATAAATTAGAAGATGCAGAAACAACTGCAGGCACATAAGCTACCTTATCTTTGACAGAGGTGACAAACACATTCACTGGAAGAAAGCCTCTTTAATAAATTGTGCTGGAAAAACCGGCTCTACACATGCTGAAGATTAAAATTGGACATATATCTTTCACCATGCTCTAAGCTAAAATCAGAATGGATCAAAGATCTTCATATTAAAACAGAAACATTAAATCTGCTGGAAGATAGAGTAGGAAAAACTCTTGAAGACATTCATGTAGGCAAAGACTTCATAGACTTTAAGGCACTCTTATCCGTATCTATTTGATTAGGCTTCAGAAGGTTTGGGAAAATCAGCCTTCTGAAAATCTGTTTTGTAAGGTACAAAATAAGAAAGTTGATGACATAAGACATCACTGATAGTACTGGTTAAAAATTATATGAGAGAATGATCAGTATATTCAAAACCCTCCTTTTTAGTGTAGAAATATGCTAGTAGAAAATACAGGAAAGCAATAAGAATGAAGTGCTGTGTGTGATCCCACTACCCAGATCTCTTTTAAAATTCAGGCTGTTTTCTTTTTTAGATTAGCTTTATTTGCTCATCGTGAAGATGGACCTGGGATTCCGGCAGATATTAAACTTTTTGATATATTTTCACAGCAGGTGGCCACAGTGATACAGGTTTGTGTGGCTTTTCTGTGTTCCTAAAACTTTAAAACTTCTCTGTTGGTAGATATTTTTATAATTGTATGATTTGCTAAACATTCCAGTCTAGACAAGACATGCCTTCAGAGGATGTTGTGTCTTTACAAGTCTCTCTCATTAATCTTGCCATGAAATGTTACCCTGATCGTGTGGACTATGTGGATAAAGTTCTGGAAACAACGGTGGAGATATTCAACAAGCTCAACCTTGAACAGTAAGTCATAGTTCTGTAAAAATCTTTGTAAAGCATTCTCTGGTCCTAGATATTTTTGGTCAACTGCTGTTTGATATGTTAACATTTTGCCAGGCATGGTGGTGCACACCTGTAATTTCAGCACCTGAGAGGCTGAGGCAGGAAGAGGACTGCAAGTTCAAGGCCAGCCTAGGCTACATAGTGAGACCCTGTCTCAAAAAAACCAAAAAAACAGCATTGTCTGGTTTTAACCATGTATTGTAATTGTCATGATTGGTGCTAATCAGGGCAGAAGGTTGAAACCAGTTACTTGATTACGTACGTTGATCAGACTGTAACAGTCTTGGACTACAGGCAGTCTTCATTCAGGGACCTGTGTCCATTTTGGACCCCTTCCCATATATGAATGAGCTAGTTTTTAAACTATTAGAAAAACTTTCTGTCAAGCAGTATTTTCCTGAGACGTACTTCCTGATGGTGAATAAATTATAGAAAATGAGGGCTGTATTTATATTTACAGGATGGAAATTAAATTGATTTAAATATTTTTCTATTTTGAGCTTTGATTTTGCTGCTGTCAGGGAAGATAAAATGCTGTTTACTTGAGGCTTCGTCAGCCATTCTGTCCCACACTTGTGGTGCTCTGTAATTGGTAGTTTTGATTGTGCTATCTTTTCCTGAGTAACTTCCTTACTATCCCAATCCTCACTTTTTTGAACTTGGTTCAAGTTAGGTCCTTCTTCCCCAATTATTCTTAATTTACCCCCTGTAATCTTTTCTTCTTTCTATCCCATTTGAGGAAAATGCCTTCTTTTCTTTCTCTTTACCTGTTTTTATGACCCTTTTTTTCTTTTGATCATTCCTCTTTTTTTTGATGCAGAGGGCTGGAAAATAGATAGGTTATAAGAGAAAATTACCCATATCTTCCTCCATCAAGTGAGTTTTTAGGGAGGAGTGGACAAAATAATTAGAAATGTTAAGTGCCTGTATTAGTCAGGGTTTTACTAGAGAGAACAGATATAACACAAGATATACAGATGTAAAAGAAACAAGAGTGGCTTATGATGGTCAGCCACAGAGTCGGATGAGGAAATGTGCAGAGGGTGTCTACACGCACTGGAGGCCAAAGGATTCAATCCAAGGCCTGGAGTTCACCTTAGTGTCTCGTGCAAGTCCACACCAGCAGGCTGATGGGTCTGCGACAGAAGGCCGAAGGCTCTAGGATGGAAGACTGAAGAGTGTGTCGGAAAGCTGAAGAGTCTACGCTGGAAGCCAGGAGATGAGGTCCAACCTAAGGCGAAGACTGGAGCTTCTCCCAAGAATGGAATGCATTCGTCCTTCCTCCTTCCTTTTTACACCTCCAGGTGATGACCCACCCTAGGGTGGGTCTTCTTCTACAGCCTTGGGTGTAGAGTTGCTAAACCCATTTAGTTAAACTTCTAAATGTCTCAAGTTGACACAGTGAATCAACCACTACAATGCCCAAGGACAGAATGTTCCTAAAAACTACCTTAATTTCAACCAGTTTTTCTTTAATCACCATATATTGATGATTAAGGAAGGAATAATTTTGATGATTAAAGAAGGAATAATTTATGTATTTTTCCATTCTGTGATTTTGTACAGATTTCTTTTGTATTTACTTTCAACATGAGCTGGTGGCACACACCTATATTCCCAGCACTAAGCAGGCTGAGGCAAGAGAATTGTTACAAGTTTGAAGCCAGCCTGGGCTACACAGTGAGTTGAAGGCCAGCTGGAACTACATAGTGAGACCCTGTTTCAAAGAAAATATCAGAAAAACCCTTTCAACATGTTTGTATGCTTGTTGGTTGTCCTGGGATTCAAACTAAAAACAATAGTTTCCATAAAGTTGTCAAATTCTAGATAATCATCTTAATTCCAGTTACATGATCTATATGTGAATTAATAGAATAATACATTTTTTTAAATCAACAGAACAGTAATAGTGTGCTTAGATAGGCTTCTTAATACTAAAGGAGATCCTTAGCATATTTTGGGATACTGTGATACACTTGACCCATTTCTTTTAATGTGTGAATGAAAGTTTTTATGAACCAAGTGCTGTTTGTATAAAAAATTTTATTCATGAAAGGGTTACTGTTTTTTTTTTGTAGTATTGCTACCAGTAGTGCAGTTTCAAAGGAACTCACCAGACTTTTGAAGATACCTGTTGATACTTACAACAATATTTTGACCGTCTTGAAATTAAAACATTTCCACCCGCTGTTTGAGTACTTTGACTATGAGTCCAGAAAGAGTATGAGTTGTTATGTGCTTAGTAATGTTCTGGATTATAATACAGAAATTGTCTCTCAAGACCAGGTAAGAATAGCAGTAAGTTATTTTAGTGAAAAAGACAGTGTAGCTATAATTTAGACCTTTACATCTAAATATATAAGATTGGGGAAAGTAATTTAATACTAAAGAAAAATTGTGAGTGGCCTATTCATGACATAAACTAGAAAATTGCAGATGCATACAGAAGAGTTACTGTATACCTTTTATTCCACCAGAAAGACAATAACCAGTCTTACTTAACATTTGGTACATCTCTCCAGACTTAAGTCTGTGTATGTATGTATTGACTTGCAAATGTTGACTTTCTTACAAAAAAATGAAATTATTTTGTAACTTACACAACTGGAAACACTTTTGACAATGGCTTCAATGCTGATGGTTTCATACTAGTGAGTTTCTTGCGTCTTCTGGGTTACAGGTAGATTCCATAATGAATTTGGTATCCACATTGATTCAAGATCAGCCAGATCAACCTGTGGAAGACCCTGATCCAGAAGACTTTGCAGATGAGCAGAGCCTTGTGGGCCGATTCATTCATCTTCTTCGGTCTGAGGATCCTGATCAGCAGTACTTGGTATGAATTAAGTCTTAATGTAATTCTTCATCAACTCCTGATTTGGTGTTTTTTATTTTAATTTATTTATTCACCGGCAGCGCTGGGGATTGAACCCAGTGGTGCTGTAAACCTACCCCTTTTTATTTTATGAGGCAGTGTCTCACTAGTCTCACCAAGTTGCCCATGCTGGCCTCAGACTTGCAATTCCCTTGTCTCAGCCTGCAAAGCATCTAGGATTACAGGTGCACCTGGTACATGGGCTTTTGTTTGTTTGGTTGGTTTTTTGAGACAGGTTCGTGCTATTTAGTTCAGGCTGATCTTGAGCTCACTCTGTAGCCCAGGCTGGCCTTGAACTCACAGTGCTACTCCTGCCTCAGCTTCCCAAGCACTGGGATTATAGGCTTGTGCCACCATGCCAGGCTCGTTTATTTTTGTTTTGGAATAATGGGGATTAAACCCAGACCATTTTTTTTGCATTTTTAATTTTAAAACAGGTTCTTGCTAAATTGCCCAGGTTGGATTTGAACTTGTAATCCTCTTGCTTCAGCCTCAGGAATGTGTGAATTATAGACATGTACCACCATGCCTGTCTCTGGCCCATGGACTTTTATATAAATAAATAGTTGTAAACTTTTGTAGCTTGTGAGGCACAAGTTAATTGCTCCAGCTTCTGTTTATTTTTATGTGTGTACATATATATTTACATATATGTTTATTTATGTTGTACCAGGGATTGGATCCAGAAAATGCTAAGCTATATCTCCAGCCCTTTTTAATTTTGAGACAAGGTCTTGCTAAGTTGTCCATGCTGGCCTTGACTTTGCAGGCCTGCTGCCTCAGTCTCCCAAGCAGCTGGGGTCACAGGTGTGTACTACCATGTGTAGCACTCTGGTTTCTTTAGGAGACTTCCTGAGAATTGCAGAACAGCTATAACTCACAATTACTCTATGTTCATATTCTTGTTTAACTGTATTTTGCTTTTAGGAATGTTTAGTCGCTTATCATAATAAGCTTTAAATATAAGAAACATAATCCTGTTATTCAGTTTTGTTTTTCCAAGGTTTGCAAACATTTGTATTTATCATATTGAAAATGTGCAAAAGACTTAAAAATTCATTTCCCTTTTCTTTAACCCTTGCTTCCTGATACAATCAGATGAAGTTGTTTCTTTATTACTAGTCCTCAGTTAATCTCTCTGAAAGGAATAAAACATGTTGCTTGAGGAAAGGTGTTGGCATCTGATAGTGAGTAAATTATTTTAAAGAGAGATGGCCTGGATGGCTACCTAGTTACTGTTTGGGGAAGGTAATTTATTACTGGGTACCTGAGACAATTAGGTTGCTATAATGTAAAAATCCTTTATTTGAGGATGAGTCCCGATTTTCTCCTTCTGTCAACCTTGCTATAGTTGATATCTTTTGTGATAACTGATGTCAAGAGGCTGTTTTCTGCTAGTACTATGATAGTCTTTGACTTGGCTCAGTAGCATTCTGAGCACAAAGGTACTGTGCTCTGTGCACTGGGTAATCTGTATACAGAAACTATCTGGTTTATTCAGGTATTTTAAATGATCTTATATTTTTGTGTAAGATTGTGTTTTTTTCCTGTTGCATAGCAAATATAGTAGTAGGAAGTAGGCCTTTCACATGTGGCCAGGTGGTTTTGCCTAGATGCAGACCCCTTTAAGTATAGGATTGTTGACTCCAACTACCCCAAAGGGAATGCATTCTTTTACCCGCCTACCATACCAGAAATACTTGCAAAACCCATATACGTCACATACATGTTGTGTGTGTTAAAAACTACTTCATGAATTCAGGATTCTTTGGTTTTTTAATATAGTAGGCATCATTTTCTGAACACATGCATTTTGCCAGTTATGGATAGCATTCTGTGTGTCTCATTTGATTATCCAAAAAGCTCTAAGAGCATGCTACCTCATTTTTCAAATGAATCTTGTGGTTAAGATGGACTGATTCACCCAGGGTCACATAGATATTAAGTATTAGAGTTTGTTTTTTGCAATGCTGAAATCAAACCTAGAGTCTGGTGCATGTTAGGCAGGTGTGTTCCACCATGAAAAGTTGTCCTTAGCTGTTTGCTGTCAGCCTGTATGGAAATATATTTAAATATAGTGTATCTCTGATTCTTTTAGCTACTGAGAGCAGGTTAGCCAACCTCCCCAAACCTTAGGCCTTCCCATTTTGTGAAATGGGTTTAGTATCTGTGTCTAGGGTGATTGTGATAACTCAGGGAAACAAGAAATATGTAAGGTGCCTGCTGCCATAAGGCCTGGTACATTGAATGTGTTCACCAAATTACAGTAATTGTGATGATTTGAGCCCCTATTTAATTTTATCGGTGTTTAATTCTAGTATGGGAAATATTTTTTAAAATTTTTTTTCATCAGATCTTAAACACAGCACGAAAGCATTTTGGAGCTGGTGGAAATCAGCGGATTCGCTTCACACTGCCACCTTTGGTGTTTGCTGCTTACCAGCTGGCTTTTCGATACAAAGAGAATTCTAAAGTGGTGGGTTTACTTTTAAGTGTCTAATTTTTTTTTCCTTTTTCTCACTGTGTATATTTAGTTTTGTTAGAAAATTTTAAACATGTAAAAATATATAGTTATATATTAAAATCCTGTGTTCAGAAACTCTTAATGTATTCCTCATTCTTGTAAATACTCTTAACAATGATGTTGGTAGGTCACATACTAGCTAAGGGATTATGTACAGCCACTTAGAAATAAAAGTGTGAAGCAGTTTGAATTTATGTCCAAACTTTTTCATAGGTTCTAATTGAAGTTAATTTTGCCTGATGAAAGGGCTTAGCATCACATAATCATTTCTTTCTAAAAACATCTAATTAAATAATACGAGTTCTGTGCAGTTTTTTGTGAGCATTTCTTCCTCAGAATCATAGTTTAAATCTTCGATAGTATAGTTTTGAAGAAAATACCTTAATCTCATATACCTAAAAAGTTGGACAGCCAGGTTTGTGTCAAGAAATAAATAAACCTAATTGGACATTGTGGTACACAATTTAGAGGCTGAGGCAGGAGAATAGTTGTGAGTTTGAGGCCAGCCTGAACTATACGCTGAGACCCTGTCTCCAAAAAAATGAATAAATAAAAGAGAAATAAACCTTGGTAAACTTAACTTTCTAATGGAGAAAAATATTTAGTAGAACTACCAACATGAATACCGCTTTTTGGCCAATTTTTATGAATAGAAGTGATTGCTTCAACAGAAAGAAATCTAAATGGGTAAACATAATAAAATATGTATCCTCACACTGCACTGTATCTGTCTCCCTCACCTGTTATTTTGGAGACAGTGTCTTGTTAAGTTGCTTAGTTGCCCAGGTTGGCCTTGAACTTGAGACACCTCTGCCACCCAGAGTCCTTGGCTTAAACAGTGAACCTTTTAGAAAGTCAGATTGGACAAAAGGAAAGAGAAATAAGCTTCAGAAAACCTCAGTTGATGAGAATTTGTTCCTGTCTAGTAACGATGGGAATGTGAATTACTTTGATTTTTTTTTTTTTTTTTGTTAGAAAACTGGCAATATGTAACTACCATTTAAAAAAATCTAGTAATTCTTCTAAACACTATACTAAGGAAATAATTAGGGTCTTGATAAAGCTTTTTGTGTGTGGAACATTCATTGTGCTACAGATAGTTTCTAAAGAGTAGTTCAATAAATTGTGCTTACATATGCAATTGGTAGAATATTTTCTAATTGTTAAAATAATGTCAGATAACTTTTAGTTTCATGAGGAAAATTTTTATGACAAAGTAAGTGAAAGTTGCATTCCAATGATTTGTAACATGAGAGCAGCTATATTTAACTCATTTCAGTGAGCTATTTTAATTTTTTGATTTTTTTTTTTTTTTTGGTTGTTTTAAGGATTTCGTTTTGCTTTATTTTAGTTTTGAAATAGTGTCTCACTGTGTAGTGCAGGCCTGCCTTGAACTTTATGTGTAGTCCAGGTTGATCTGTAACTCAAGGTCCTCCTGGCATAGCCTCCTAGGTGCTGGGAATGTAGGCATGTGCCACCACACTCAGCTCAATGAACTAATTTAAAGTAAAAAACCAAACACAAACATTTATATAGTAAGAAAAGAAAACATTAACATCTAAATATTACTAGTGATTATTGCTGGATGATAGATCAAGATGGCTTAAATTAAAAAAAAATTCTCTCATGTAATTCCCTAATTTTCTCCAATTGATAGTGTATTACTTTTCTGATTAGAAAAAACATGTCAAATAAATGGCAAAGGCAGTGGCTTCCTGTGGCTGTTTTGAGAAGAGATCTGTTTGATTTATATATTTATATTTATGCTCTATACAATAGGAAAATCATGAGCCCTAATTTACTGCTTTCACTATTTTTGTTCTACTAAAAGTTGTAAATAAAATGAATGTTTTTGAGCAAATTAATATTGACCTTCAAGTAATTAAAAATACTTTTTCTTGTTTCAGGATGATAAATGGGAAAAAAAATGCCAGAAGATCTTTTCATTTGCTCACCAGACTATCAGTGCTTTGATCAAAGCAGAGCTGGCAGAATTACCCTTAAGACTTTTTCTTCAGGGAGCCCTAGCTGCTGGCGAGATTGGCTTTGAAAATCATGAAACAGTAGCATATGAATTTATGTCCCAGGTGAAAATCTGTTCTTTCCATGTGATCTAGTTGGTTTTACTGAGTGTAGTCACTTACTTGTGGTTCTGTTGATAGTACATGTAATCTTAGTTTTTTCCCTAAACTACTGCTTTCCTGCCCTCTGGGACCCTCTCTACATTATTGTTGTGTTCACACATATGGAGCATAATTGATCAGTTTTTGAGTGCTGATAAAGTCTTAAGATCTCAGAGTAGGGTCATAATAAGTGTTTAGTGGAGAAGAAAGTTCCTTTGTCAATTCACTTGGGAAACTCGAAGTTAAAATTGAAATAGGTTTTATTTATTGCAACTTGTTGGCATCTTTAACATCTCAGCTGTGTTATGTGCCTCTCCAAAGTAGGTTACAGCATGTTCAGATACAGTGAGATTGCAAGATAATCTCACAGGATAAAGGTTGGTAGGAAGTACTTTGGGAAATGCTTGAGTGAATGATCACTCACTAAAAGTTCTTTTTGCTTTGTGCTCTTCAGGCATTTTCCCTGTATGAAGATGAAATCA
This sequence comes from Dolichotis patagonum, assembly GCA_004027295.1. NCBI lineage: Eukaryota > Metazoa > Chordata > Mammalia > Rodentia > Caviidae > Dolichotis > Dolichotis patagonum. Next base: position 32,117 of record PVJX010013567.1, on the reverse strand, counting down.
GTGATTCCAAAGCACAGCTGGCTGCCATCACATTGATCATTGGTACTTTTGAGAGGATGAAATGCTTCAGTGAAGAGAATCATGAACCCTTGAGAACTCAGTGTGCACTTGCTGCATCCAAACTTCTAAAAAAGCCTGATCAAGGTCGAGCAGTGAGCACCTGTGCACATCTCTTCTGGTCTGGCAGAAACACAGACAAAAATGGAGAGGAGGTAAAGTCTTCTTGTTGTAGGAACAGGATTATTAACAGAGATTGGTTGCCATGGCTTTGGACTGTAGAGGAGACATTTGAGTGGCTGGAAATATGACAGAGTGCACTTTATTTTTTTTAAAACAAATGAAGTAGACAGTAGAGTCTCATCCTGTAGTGAAACCTCTACTTTGAGGGTATCATAACAGCAGCTTCATACTACTACTTGGTTTTGAAAGATAGCTATGTAGTGTTTTTTTGTTTGTTTTTTTAAGCAAGAATGAAGAGGATTTAAATTTGGTGTCCCTTTAAAATATGAAAGAGTGCTGTAGTGTTGTATTTTTTTGTGTGAGAAAATGGGGCGTTTGCAGTTCATTGATTTCTTGCATGTTTCCCTGCCCTTTTATTGTAGCTTCACGGAGGGAAGAGGGTCATGGAGTGCCTAAAGAAAGCTCTAAAAATAGCAAATCAGTGCATGGACCCTTCTCTCCAAGTGCAACTTTTTATAGAAATTCTGAACAGATATATCTATTTTTACGAAAAGGAAAATGATGCGGTAAGTAACTGAATTAAAGAGTTGGTAGTGGTAGTGCTGAGTCTGAGGCAGAAGGATTGTAAATTTAAGGCCAACCTGGGCAACTTCATGAGAGTGTGTCTCAAAATTAATTTTTAAATTTTTTGCCAAGGGGAACTTTTTTGCTTTTGGGGGTTTTTTGGGGTGGGAGTGGGGGAGGGTTTGTTTGTTTTTGTCAAAATAGAAATTTTTTCAAAGGCTGGGAATGTAGCTCAGTGGTAGAGTACTGCTGGGTTCGATCCCAGTCTTGGGGTAAAGAAAATCTCTTCCTGAGATTTGACACATGTGAAAGTTCATTATTGTGATACTTTGTTATCTTTGTAAGAGTTGACACTCTGCTTACTCTTCCTTTTATTTTCCAAAATTCTTTAATGTCTACACAGATATATCTCTAGTTGCTGTACATTTGAAAAACACAATCTACAGATTGTCAAGTAGTTAGCTGATTTACCATCATGTACTAGTTCAGAGTAATTCCTAAATGCGTTATCTTTTCAGGAGTATAGTGTTGATTAAGATCAGCAAGCTAGATAGATGGACATGTAAAAGAACAAAATAAATCTTAACTTTTTTTTTGCAGTGCTGGGGATTGAATCCAGTGACTCATATGTGGTAGGCAAGTGCTGTATCACTGAGCTGCATCCCTGGCTCTCATAATACTTTATTTTAACTTTTAAAAAAAAAGAATAGTCAATTCGTTGTTGCTCAAATTAGGAATCATATTCTGTGTTTTTTCATAATTACTCTGGTAACTGATGAGAATAACACAGTCTTCAATATAGTATTATTCAGTTATCTTTCTCTGTGTGATTCATGTTTAATTGTGAAATTGTACATATTCTTTTGTAGGTAACAATTCAGGTGTTGAATCAGCTTATCCAAAAGATTCGAGAAGACCTCCCAAACCTCGAGTCCGGTGAAGAAACAGAGCAGATTAACAAACATTTTCATAACACACTAGAGCATTTGCGTTTGAGGCGGGAATCACCAGAGTCTGAGGGTCCAATTTATGAAGGTCTTATCCTTTAAAAAGGAAAGTAGCTCATTCCTTTCCATGTACATCCACTAAGGGTTTTATTAAACTAGATCTCCCATCCATAGATTGTGCCTTCCAGAAATGCTGAGATAGGTTTCCTGTTTCTAATCTGTGATGTGTTTTACCCAGCACCTCAGACACTCACCTTCAGGACCTTAATAAAATTATTCACTTCATAAGTGTTCAAATCTGTCCTATCACACCAAGTAGCATGACAACTCCTATGATCTATTAAAAAAAATCTCCACTTATCTTGGCTATTAATGAATTTCTCCTTCCTTTTGTTTCATTGTTGATTGTGTATTTTCTTCATTACTGGGAAATATTAACCCAAGAGTATCTGTCTCTTTGTTCTCTAGACCTATTTGATATTGATTTAGAGGCAAGAAATAGTGTATGTGAAATGCAGCTTGGGCTTTCCCTAAATACAAGATAAGGCCGTGTGTAATATTTTCCCTAAAACTAGAATATATAAATGCATGTTTGAGAATCTCAAAGTGTCATACTCACAACTGGAAGCTATATTTTGCATATTGGGACTCTGCCATCCATTAAGAATCTATGTTGCCCTCTGGGCATATTTATCAAAACAATTTGGTTCTAAATAGCATAAAACAAAATTTGTGATTTATATAATTTATCTATAACCTCGTTTATTGTAAATTTAATGGGAAATGCATTACAGGTACCGTGATTTTTTTTTTTTTTTTGGGCACTTGTGAATCAATAAAGTTCCTATTAACAGCATTTTTTTATACTATCTTGATAAAAGAAACTAGTAGAATGTTTTGTGTGTTCTCATGTTTACAGAGCTCACTTACTGAACTGTGGGTATAACACTTAACAAGGCACCATCTATTATTAGTCATTTATACCCAGTTGCCTTTCTTACCCTTGCCCAGCTTTTCTGAGGCATCACAAACTCCCTAAAAACTCGTTTCTTGGTATAGTTATGTGTAACAAATTATCCCTAAACCTAGTGTCTTAAAACAACATTTATCTTACAGTCTTCGGGTCAGGAACTTGGGAGCAACCTAGTTGGTGATTGTGGGTCAGAGTGTTCATAGTGGTGCCTTCAGGATAGGGTAGCTGTTGTGTGAAGGGTACAGTGGAGCTGAGTTCATGCTCACTCACAGTCAATAGCCAGAGCTTTGGTTCTCCTTGTGAGCTGGGCTCTAGGACAGCATGAGTGCCATATTATAGCTCTTGGCCTCTCTAGAGTGAGCGATCCCCAAGAGGAAATCACAATGTCTCCTTGTGTCCTAACCTTGGAAATGGCTACACTGCTGCTTTTGCCTGGTTTTATTTATTAGAAGAAGGTCAGTAAGTGTAACCTATATCAGTTGTAAGGGAAATTTCTCATTTTTGTACTTTTTTTTTTTTTTTTTTTTCCATGGTGGTCATTGAATCCTGGGCCCCATGCGTGCTAAGCTAAGTGTTCTAAACTGCTGCACTATGTCTCTAGCCCTAAATCCACCTCTTAAAGGGAGTAAGAGCAATGAACTGTGTAGACATTTTCAAATTATCACATCATTTAATACCTTGCCATATGCACTCCCATTGCAAGTTGTTTAGAACTTGTTAGGTTTTACATGAGCAAATGTTTCCAAAGTTATAAAATTAATACCACCAAAATGTACCAAACAGCAAATGTGGTCATGCATACCTGTAATCTGGCAGGCTTAGCAGGAGGAGAATTGCTTTGAGTTTGACACCAACTGAACTGCATAAAAAGACCCATGTCTCAAAAAACCTAAATAGGGATGTAGCTCATTGCAAAGGCCTAGGTTCAATCCCCAGCCCTGTCCCTCCCCCACCAACCAACACACACACAGTCTACTGAATGCAGTAAGCCTTCCTGGGGTATATCAGTCCACCAGACACTTTCATTTTTTGCAGGTATTCAGGTACAATGTATGTTATGGCTTAGGTGTTTCCCCAAAATCTAAGGTGTGTTAGTGATGGCAGTGTGGCTGACTTACCCTTAAGAGGTAGGGCTTGGGTGGGAGAGGCAGGTTGCTGGGGGTGTGACTTGGGAAGGTTTCTGCCTCTCCAGCTTTTCCCTTCTCTTTCTGCTTCCTGGCCACCGTGATATGAGCAGCTCTCCACTGGCCCTCTGCTTTGCTGTCCTGCCTTGGAAACAGCAGACTGTGGACTGAAAATGTGAGTCAATATAAGCCTCTCCCTTGGATTATGGGTGTTGGGTATTATGTTTCGTCATATTGTGTTTCAGTGATGAAACATTGAGACGTGAAATATTGCTAGAAAAGTAAAACATATAACTTACTTGTAGAGGATAAGTCAAAGGAAAAATAATTGAACAAAAATTGAGTACTTATCATATGTGAGATATAGTTAGGCATTTAATTTAAAGATGAACAGGCTGTGATCCCTAGCTTCAGCAGTTTGTCTAGTATGAAGATGGACCTGTAATTAAGAATATAAGCATTTCCCAGAATGACACTAAAGAACTAGATACTGAAGTGTTGGTGAAGTCCTGGAGAAGCTGTATAGATTCTCGAGGAACTTCAAATTTGAATGCATGTTAAAGTGTGATGCCAGTGCCCAACCTGTGGTTCTGTATTTAACCGCCATCATAAAGACAAGATGAATACTTGACTGTTAGTAATCAGATAACTATTTTTTAAGAATTAACTACTGCATTTAACCATACCCAGGCATGGGTAGCATACCCCTAGAATCCCAGCACTCAGGAGGCTTGAAGCAGGAGAACTGTGAGTTCAAGGCCAGCTTGGACTACATAGTGAGATCCTGTTTCAAAATAGCTTTCATAAAACTTTGATAATTTGATTATTTTTATCTCTTAGAGTATATTAGAAAATTTCATTTTATATGTCGGTTTCCCCTTTTCTAGTATTTTTTACTGTATCTTACCAAAAAAACACTTGTCCTTAGTAGATGAGACAAAATTCACAGCACCAAGCCAGGGCAGACTAGGTGCCAAATGGCGTTTAATCCCAAGGCATGAGAGAGTCATAGGAGGACACATCTAGGAAGTTGTTAGAAGTAGATGAGATATCTTCTGGGTCACCAATTTGTTGCCCTTTTTTTCCTGTCCTTAATCAAGAAATGAGTAGTTCTTAGAGTCCAAGTGATTGTTCTTTGTCTAAAAATTCATGCTTCTTACTGTTTCCAAGCCCCAAGATTGCTGACTGTTGGGTTAATGAGGTGTAACACAACGCTTCCCATTAAGGACACTGCTTAGGAGGTAGGCTGATACATCTACAAAAGGAGGGAGGTGCTTGACCTGGTCAGGAATGGTAGAGTACCTTGAAGGAGCATGATGAGCAGTTGTACCAGGGTTCATGTGCGTGGCTGAGTTACTAAGAAGTATGTCTGACCCTGGGGAGTAAATTCACTATCTTAGGCAGTGGGAGAGGATTTAAACACAGAATAGATTTCAGAGGGATCTTCCATTATATTTCATGTTTTTTGTTTTTTGTTTTATTTTTCTGAGAATCTAATAAATTGAAGCAGAATGGATTTGAAAGGATTTCTCAACAGAGTTATCCTTGGTGGGAGTTCCAGAGTACATATTGCACAAAAATCACTGGGCAAGTAAATCTCTTGGCCGTATGGAGATGCTCACAAGATAGACAGCAGGCTTTGTTGAGCTGCCTCTCTTACATATTAGCCATGTACTTAAGTTACCTAGAGTAGGGCCTGCCTTTATTTAATGATTAAAGGTAAATTTTCTGGCTTGTGTTAATTCAAAACAAGTCATTTGGAAGTTTTTCAGCATAGATCTTGACATTGTTTACTTCTTAGGTCACTTTGCAGTGTACTAACAAAATGGGACCTTGTTTGTAAAATGTCTGAAGATAGACTTTTACCATTCACTACAAAGTTTATTTAGGCTAGAAATATTTCCTATAAGTAGACTACTAGGGTGTGATTTAAATCCATTTTCATTCAGTAGAAAATAAAGTGAAAATACAAAAACATTTAGAGGCTTCATGGCTATTCATTATAATCTCTTGGATTTGGAAGGACATTTGTCTGATAGGTTTTTATAAATGTAAGATGTAAAATTTGTTTTTTTGTAGAACCACATTCCATCATTCCTTTTTTCAACTCTATCTTTAATTATACAGTGGCGATGGAATACTTCATATGCTAGAATGAACAAAACTGGTGAGACTTAACAAGGAATAAAATGGATTGGTAGAATACTGTCTGCAAATCTGGCAAAACTACCAAACTTGATTTCTAAGCCTGAATTAGGATGTGGCCACAAGATCTAGGATATTCTAAAACTATCTGTTCTCAACCATTTTATTTTTCTTTCTACACAGACTTTGGGTCACTGCTTTCAAGCTTTGTTAAATACACAGATCATCCAGGGAGCTTGTTAAAACGTAGATTCTGGAACTGAGCAGCTTTAGAGTAGAGCCAGAAATTTCTAATACTCTGGGTAATCCCTACACTGCTAATCCAGATACCAGTCTCTGAATCACAAAGCCCTACTGGGAATGTAGCTCAGTTGTAGGGCACTTATCAAAATCTTGAGCTGATCCCCAGCACCAAAAATCAACAAAAAAACTCTGGATGACAATTTCATGGACTGCATTTTTGGGGAGCTTGATTTTTTTTTTTTTTTTGAGATAGTATCTTCCCTCCCTTCAACTCGTCTTCTGCTCCTTACTTACAAAGTTTTGTTTCCATTTTATCCTTTTCTTTCCCCTCCAATATACCTAGTTCCTTCCTCTTTTGAAATATTTCTTCCTATTTCACAATACTTACTGTTTTGATTACTAAGACAAAATACCTGATGCCCAAAATGAAGGAAGGAAAGGTTTGTTTAGCTTACAATTTGTGAAGGTTTCAGTCTATCCTCAGCTGGTTTCAAAGCATGGTGGTATGGCTGAGGGGTGACTGTTTATGGCAGCTGCAAGCAACTAAAGCAGAAAGGGCAAAAAGAGAAAGCACGCCTCCTTCCTTTCCTTCCCTGCAGCACTCAACAGCCAATCCCAGCACTAGACAATGGACTAATCACAAATGCTAGACTCAGCTGCCTTTTAAAGGCCTGCCCCCCATGACTGTGTGAGGATCTGGGGAGACACCCAAACACAAACCATACCACCCCCTAATACCCCAAAGACTCATGCGCATGTTTTTTTGCAAAAGACATCTAGTACATCTCCAAGAGTTGCTAAAGTCCTAACAGTTTCAGTATTACTCAAAACTTCAAGTCCCAAGTCTCCAAGATCTAAGGCAGATTCTTGGCTGTAACCCCCTGTATAAATGAAAACAAAGTTAAACACTTCCAATATTCAATTGCACAAGATAAGCATTACCATTCCAAAGGTTACAAATAGAGATACAAAGGAGTGGGACCAAAGAAAGTCCAAAATCCACAAGGGCAAACATTAAGTTCTGGACTTCCATGCTTAGCATCTGAAGCAATCTGGTTGTGAACTCCAAAGGACTTGCATGATTCCACCCGTAGCACTTCTGGTGGTTGTAGCTCCCACAGCTTCTGTCTTCGGCTGGCTTTGCTCCCTCCTTTCACCTTTCTTTAGATGATCCACAATCGTGGCTTTTCCAAACTTCTGGGCTCTTCACTGCACCTTTGACTTTACACTCATAGCTTCACACACTGCCTTCTCAGGGACATACTGCCTGGTCTCTTAGGCCTTCTGAAATTGGGATGGAAGCCTTTTTAATCTTAGAACTTTTGCATTCTGTATGCACTACCTAAAACCAGCACCACATGGCTGATGCCAAGGTCTGCTGCAAGCTGGAGCAGTAGCCAGGCTTTCCTCTCTCTTGGCTGTAAGAGTCAAATGCCAAGATCACTGAGCACTCTGAAGCTGATTACGAGGAACACATTCTCTATGCCACTGCCATTCTGGAACCTGGTGCTGCTGCCACCATTTTGGAACCTCATGTGGCCTCAGCCAGCGCTCTAGAACGTGGAACTCTATGGCTTTCTCCTCCAAGCAAAGTCTTACACTTTGAGGCTGCAAAGTATGGAGACTTAACCACCACTTCCCATAATGCCCCCAGGCCATCTTTTCTATTATCCTGTTCCTTCTCAGAAATTGAGATCTCAGCTCTGTCTTTACAGTCCACAGCTTTACTGGAACTTACTTTCTGGCCAAACTTAGTGTTTTAAATCATCCAGCTGGCCTCTTTGCTCTTGATTCACACATAAATCTGGTTAAAAGCCCCCAGTGAAACCCATGCCACTGCCTCAACATTTGACTGCCTTGAAATTTCTTCTGCCAGATCAATTACTCTGCTGCTCTTTTTTTTTTTTAAAGGGTGTAAAATTAAACACAACAAAACGGGACATAAGTAAGCATAAATTTCAAAGCTAGACAACCAGAGATCTTCACTATCTATCATATTGTCTCCTGTTTTCTTCCAAATGGTTGTTCATATCTTTGTATACGGAGAGTTCATACAAAACAACATAGCCAATCTTTCACAAGATGTCCAAATCGCTGGCTTCCACTTGCTAAGCGGGGTGGGGGGGGTACAGACATAGGATGGGGAAGGGACAACATGAGATGTTTGATTCTCAGCCCGTGTGCCGGCTGGCTCACAGCCCCTCACCAGAGAGGGGAGGATTCCTTGCTCTCCTGGCACCCCAGGTTCCGCATGGTGCAGGTCCAGAGATGCCAGGGTCTCCCTCTTGTGGGCTGCCAGAGCCTGTCACACTCACCTGCTATTTCTTTCTGATGAATTGACCATTACATTTCCAAACTTCTGAAATAGCCAACAGACCACAGAAAGAATTCTCTGATTCAGGGCCAGCAGACACGCTTTTTACCAGGTTATAACACACATCATCAGGAGTCTAACAACCAATGCAGTCCTTCCCTTGCTGTGTTATGATGGTTTTAATTCTTTCAGAAGGATACCCAGAAGGAGAATACCTGGGTCAAAAGAGACCTATAGTCCTAGTTTTTTGAGGAATTGCAACACTGACTTCCACAGTGGTTGCACCAGTCTACAGTTCCACCAGCAGTGAGAAGAGTTCCTTTTTCCCTGCAAACCTACCAGCATTTGTTATTGGTTGATTTCTTGATACTAGCCATTCTTCTGGAATGAGATAATATCACAATGTTGTTTTATTTTGCATCTCTTGAATAACCAGTGATGTTAAACATGTTTTCATAAATGTATTTGCCATTTTTATTTCTTTCCCTCAGAGGTGTGTTTTCATCTCAGATGCCCAGTGTTGGTTTGGTCTTTAAATTTGGGGGGGAGGGAGTCTGATTTTTTAAAGTCTTTTTATATGTTCTTGATATTAGTCCCTTGTCTGAGAGACAACTGGCTAAAAAGTTTTCCCACTGTATGGGTAGTCTTTTCACACTATTGGTAATTTCTTTTCTTATGCAAACCCTTTTTAATAGGATAAGACCTCAGTTGATTCTTTGTATTATTTCTCATGTGATCAGGGTTTTCTTTATGAAACTTTTGCATACACCTTTGTCTTCAAGAGTTCTACCTATTCTTTCTGCATATTTAGTGTTTCTGTTTTTATAGTTAGATCTTTGATCTATTTTAATTTTAGTTTAGTGCATGGTGAGAGACCTAGGTCTAGTTTTAGTCTTTGCCATGTGGAAAGCCAGTTTTCTCAGCACCAGTAATTAAAGAGACTATCATTCTTCCAGTGAATGTGTTTGACTGATTTTTTAAAGATAAGGTGTTTGAATGTGTTTGTGGTTGTGTCTCCATCTACTAATCTGGAATTGAACCTCAGGTGTTTTTTCTTTCTTTCTTTCTTTCTTTCTTTCTTTCTTTCTTTCTTTCTTTCTTTCTTTCTTTTTTCTTTCTTTCTTTCTTTCTTTCTTTTTTCTTTCTTTCTTTCTTTCTTTCTTTCTTTCTTTCTTTCTTTCTTTCTTTCTTTCTTTCTTTCTTCTTTCTTTTCTTCTTTTTCAGTACCATGCTGATTTTATCACATTAGCTTATAGTATAATTTCAAGTCAGGAATTGTGATGCTTCCTCTTTATTGACTGGATTGTTTTTACTATTCTAGGTCTCTTCTGGTTTGAAATGAATTTTAGTAATGTTTTCTCTAGTTCTGTGAGGTATGCTAATGGTATTTTGATTGAGAGTGCATCAAATCTGCATAACAATTTTGGGTATTTAAGAGGGATAGGGGACCAAAAAGATGAATGAGGAGAAATATAGTAGAAGCAAGTTTGGAGGGCAAAGAAGGATCACCCAAGTTTTGGGAAATGAAGGAAGTGCAGGGGAGAAAGAATGAAAGACAAAGCAGAACACTGAAGTGAACCAGAAAGAGAAGGGACTATGTTACATGAAAGTATGATAAAATGAAGGGAGAAGTTGAGGAAAGAGAAAGAAGAGAAATAGAACAAAACAAAAATCAAGGTAAGAAACCTAAATAGAAAAAAAATCAAAAGCAAAACTGAACAAAAACTAAAACAAGCCAAAAAATAAATAAAACGGACCAGACTGAAAAATGAGAACCACTCAAACAAAAAGAAAAGTAGTACAGACATGATGAGGAATGGAAAGATCAAGCCAATTCATGCCTTCCTTTGAGCCAGGGAAGCCACCATAGGAAATGGGAAGAGAATCAAGAAGCCAAACCATGCCTTCCTGTGAGACAGCTGGTGTGCATACAGGAGACAAAAAGAGCAACACCTCTCCCCCTTCAACATAAGCAATAGGCTGATTCAGAGGAAGTCAGACTGAGATGATTGCAACTGAAGTAAAAAAAAAAAAAGAAGGCTTGTATTGTTTGATTGACTTTGCCTAAAAGACTAAAGCTGGTAGTCTGAGCATCTATTTGGAGGATAATAGGCATTGTAGCAACTGTGCAGGATTTCCTTCTGTCTTGTTTTTGAAATGCAATGTTTTGGTCTGTTTTACTGTTTTGTTTTATTCCTGTATCTGGTAACAAGAGCCACTGTTTTGAAGATAACAATATACAATATAACAAACATTGTTAAATTCCTTCATCTTGGTTTGAAAGCCTACATAGTTATTTTTCTTTGTTTTTGTTGTCGTCATTTTGCTTTTGTTGTGTTTTTTTTATTTGTTTGCTTCTTGATTTTTCTGTTATTTCTTTTTTCTCTTTAAAATAAAAAAGAAAGTAATAAAATTCCTGTGGTATTCACTGTGTTGTGTGGCCCTGTCACATTTCCAATAGGATTTGTGCTGGGTGTGGGCCTGATCCTGGCCTCTGGATGAGGGCGCTGGGACCAATCTTCAGCTGATGATGTTCTACTTCTCCTTACCATGTTTGTCTCTATGGTGCTCTCCTATTTGCTGTGGCACCTTTAGGTAGAGAAAGCCCCGAGTTGCCCCCAGGCCTGTGTACAGTTGGCTCCTTCTGGACCTTGTGCAGCTTCCTACTAGCTCCTACTGCCTGCTGGTTGTAGGGTGGCTGGAAGGAGTGTCCTCATCCTGCCACAGATCAACGCCGCTTTACTGCTTGTGCTGCTAGGCCAAGGTGGTCACTGGAGTGGAGTGTGGGTGGTCTCAGCTCCTACCTCTCAGCAGAATTCCTTCAGCCTGCTTTCCATCTGCCAGCAGTCCACTTTCTTCTACTCTGGGACTTTGGCAGTGAAGCAACCAATTCTGGTGCTAGAGTTTGCCCTGAACCCTTTGGCATAAAATGGTGGCCCTGCCTGCCCACATCTGTTCCATGTGTACGTGTACTGAAACACAGTGCCAGTTCACCTCACTCACCAACTGCTGGCTCTGAGGGGCCTCTCAGTAAAGAATACCCCACCATGCTGGACCTGCTTTGCTGGAGCATGCTGGGGCTGGAACTTGTTTCTTATCAGTTCCATGATTCTAAGGTGAACCCAGTTGCAGTGGCCTAGGGAAGTGTTTGTGGCTGATAATCTTTTCTTCATGGAATATAAGGGGTTTAAGTGATCTGGCACAAGAGTCATTTCTGTCACTTGTACATAGGAAGGTAGATCTTGGCCTTCCAAGGGCCCAGAAATTAGATAAACTTTATTCTGAAACTCTTGGCAGATTTGGTAGAACTGATAGCCAAATTCAGCTGAATGAGGCAGTAGGATGTCTCAGTGTTGGATGCATGAGCAATAGTAAGCAGCTAGGACAATCATAAGCAGAGAACAGAGAGTCTAATACAGGTCAAACAGGCAATGCCTGGCCTGTGACACCCGGCCATGATGCTGGCAAGGTCTAACTGCCTCCGGCCTTGCGTATACTCTTCCTGGGTGTATAGTGGCTCTGCCTACACTGGGCTGCTTTGGTGCTGAAGTTCACCTGCATGGGTGGTAGATCTTGAATTCCAGGGACATTGAAAGAAAGAGCCTTGTTTCTGCGAGAGAGGCACTGGTCCTCTCTTTCTGCTTCTTCTCTCAAGAGGTTTAACAATAACAACAAAATATCTGATGTGTGTTCACTTCTAAGCTATCTTGGCTGGGGATACTTTTCTCATTCCTCAGAAAGATAAGCTTCTTAATGTTAATAGAAATGCTTTAATTGAATTAAATGGCATTAATGAAAGGAGTAAAGAATTTAATCATAAAGCTGTTATTAGGGAGTATCAGCTGTAGAACTTGACTTAGCACTTCCCCTGAAACAGGATGCTTCTTTGGGCCACACACTCCAAGGTGATGGCAGGATTCCTCCTGCCTACCAGAGCCTACAGGATTCCTCCTGCCACCCACACCAATGCTATCTGATGACAACATCCCTAGTCATAATATTCTGAGCCCCTGTGAGTCACCTATGAGTAGAGGCCAGGGATAGGGGAAACTGCAGCTTTCCCCACTCTGGTGCAGTGGAATGCCAGTGGCGAGGCTGACTATTGGTTGTTAATATGGCCAGTGCTTTTGTAAAAGGAGGGCTCTATTTTCATACCAACCAACTGTTCAATGCCACATGAAGTAGCCTCCCTGGTAAAGAGCTTTCTCCATGGGTACAGAACAGTCAGTACTGACTAGCAGGTGATTTCACTGCATGTATCTGTAATACACACAAAGCCTGGGCTTCAGAGCTAAGGAACCAAATTACCAAAATTACCAAGGGCAGAATGAACCAAGAAACAGGTTTTCTGAGCTCCTGGAAAGTTAAAAAATGTTACTTTAGATACTATCTATACTTAGCAAATGATTTTAGCAAACAGTGGGACTCTAAGAAGCAATAACAGGGATGGGATACAAGAACTAGAATGGAAAATGGTGAGTCAGTGGTTTTCATTCTCAGCTGTGCCCTATAATCACTGAATGGTATAAAAAATGCCAATATGCCTCTCCAAGCCAATTCAACCCAAATGGGTTGAGTACTCTAACAATATGTGAAGTAAACTGTGAGCACTATGGTGCAGATGTGGGGTGACGCTGCTTTTACGAAGGGCTTGTGTATGGGTGGGGAGTTTCTCAGACCAGTTTTAGGGATATTGAGAAGACCAAAGCTTGAGAATTTTGTTCTTTTGTTTAAAGTATGAAGTACGGAGTCTCTTTTTCATTTCTGGCTTTTTTTGTTTCTTGTAAACTAATCCTCTGCCCTTGCTGCTGAATTTCTTTGAGCCTTATTACCCTGCCTATAAAATGGTAAGAATGCTTAGTTTGTACTTATCTTACAGATAGTAAGGAACACATAAATTAACTATCATAGAGGTTAGAGCTAAAAGGGTTTTAACTTCATTTTTCTTTTTTTTCTGATGGGAAAAGATTCATGGAGATATCCAAGGTCACACAATGGGGAAGTGGCTAAAGTATGACTGGAACCCAGATCACAATATTTGTAACCTAATCCTTAGCATCTTTGCTTTTCTTTTTGGATATATGGGGTCCTAAAAATTGAAGTGCCATGCAGGGATTCCCTTTGACCACCAGCCCAGCAGCTCCAAACCCAGCCATTCCCACCTGCCCTCACTTTGGTGTCCAGCCTCTGCCCTTGCTCCTGCACTGGTGACAGAGTGGAAACTGTGAGGCTGATGAGGATGGTGTCCAGCATTGTGTGTGCACCCCAGCCACAGTCTCTATACCCTTTCCTGAGCTTCTACTTCCGGATGCACGGGAGTAGTGGAGTGGGGACGGGGGAGGATGCACAGGAAGGGGAGTGTACCCATGGGAGGCCAGAGGTGGCAGGAGGGGATCCGCCAGGAGCCCAGGTGCAGGGTGGCCTCTGAAGCCAACTGTGCCAGTACAGCTCAGCACTGAGGCTATCATTGTCAAATGAGATATAAAAAGTGTAAGATAGGGCAAGGAATCTTGCAGGTTCCTGGACATCTGGAGACACCTGAACATTTACACCAAACCCTCAAGGACTTTAACCACTAAGGTGCAACATTGCCAGAGAACTTTTATTTTTATTTTAAAGTAATTAAAAGAAAACAAAACAATAAAAAAAAGCAAAACAGAAGACCTGATATAGAATTTCAAAACAAGCAGATAGGAAATTAAAAAATAGTCATTATGTTGCGCATTGTTATCTTTGAAATAGTTGCTCAGATTGCAAGATACAGACATGCAAAATAGATCAAGCAATACAAGCAATCACAATTACTATCCCTGAACTAATAGACTCAATAGTACAATTATCTTCACTATCTTGTGTACGTGTGTACATATATATGTATATATTTATATATGTGTATTTTTTCCCTTTCTTCTTTTCTCTTTTCTCCATCCCAGTTGTTTTTTCCTTTTGAGCAGTTTCATTCACTTTCCTGATGTCTGTGGTATCTTTACCACCTTATTTAATCTTTCAGTTTCTTACTGAAGCAAAGACACTACAATGTTTACACTTGTGAGTCTGATTTATTTCATTTATGAGTATGGTCTTTAGTTGCATCCATTTACCTATAAAAGCCTCAAGTTTATCTTTCTTTATAGCTGAGCAGTATTTCATTGTAAAAAAAATACAAGTTTTTTTTATCCATTCTTCACTTGATGGGCATTTGGGTTGTTTCCAAGATCTAGCTATTGCAAATTGTGCTGCTATAAACATAGGTACATACATATCACTATGATATGTTCTAATACTTGTGGGAAAATACCCAGAAGGGGAATACCTGGGTTGGATCAGACTGCTAATCCTAGTTTTCTGAGGAGTGTCCACAATGATTTCCACCAGTCTATATTCCCACAAACAGGGAGAAGTGTTCCTTTTTCCCCACAGCCCCACTAACATTTGTTATTGGTTGTTTTCTAAATGATAACCATTCTTTCTGGCTTGAGATGGAATCTCAGTGTTTTTTTAATTTGCATTTGCTTGAGTGACCAATGATGTTGAACATTTTTCTCAAATATTTATTTGCCATTTGTATTTGTTTATCTGAGAAGTGTGTATTCATCTCAGATGCCCATTTTTGCATTGGGTCTGTGAAATTTGCTGACCTGATTTTTTAAAAATAATTTTTTAAAATTTTATTTTAAAAGGGGGTAAAATTAAACACAACAAAACAGAACAGAATGGGACATAAGAAAGCATAAATTTCAAAGCTAGACAACCAGAGATCTTCACTATCTGTCATACTGTCTCTTGTTTTCTTCCACATGGTTGTTATCTTTGCATGTGGAGAGCTCATACTAAATAACATAGCCAATCTTTTCACAAGATGTGCAGTTCACTGGTTCCCACTTGCTAGGCAGGGGTAGGGGGAGGGGGGACACGGGATGGGGGACAGGACAACATGAGATGTCTGATTCTCAGCCCACACGCAGGCAGTATCACAGTCGCCCCCCCAGAGACAAGAAAAGTTCCTTGTTCTCCTGGCACCCCAAGTCAACCACACGGTGCAGGTCCCGATGCGCCAGGGTCTCTCTCCTTCAGGCTGCCAAAAGTCTGCCACACTCTCAGCCGCCCCCCAGAGAGGGGAGGAGCTCCTTGTTCTCCCGGCACCCCAGGTCAACTGCACCGTGCAGGTCCCGATGTGCCAGGGTCTCTCTCCTTCAGGCTGCTGAAAGTCTGCAGACCTGATTTTTTAAATTCTTTCTATATTCTAGATAGGCATTCTTTGTCTGAGGGCAGTTGGATAAAATATTTTTTCCAATCATGGGTTTCTTTTCACTCTGTTGGTGATTTCTTTAACATGCAAAAACTTTTTAACAAGATGAGATCCCAGTTGTTGATTCTGGGAAGTATTTCCTATGTGGTTTGATTTTTGTTCATGAACTTTTTGTCTACCTCTATGTCTTTAAGATTTCTACCTACTTTGTCTTCTAGCAGACTTAGTGTTTCTGTTTTAATATTTAGATCTTTGATTCATTTACTTTAATGTGTGGTGATTGGCATAGGTCTAGTTTTAGTTTTTGGCATAAGGAAAGACAGTTTTTCCAGCACCACTTATTAAAGAAGCTATCATTCTTCCAGTGAACATGTTAGGCCCCTTTGTCAAAGATAAGGTGGCTGAGTATATTTGTAGTTGTGACTGTATCTTCAGATCTATTCCATTGATATTTAGGTCTATTTTTTTTCTTTTTTGGCCAGCATCATGCTGACTTTATCACAATAGCCTTGTAGTATAATTTCAAGTCACAGATTGTGATGCCTCCTGCCTTGCCTTTGTTACCCAGAATTACTTTTGCTATTCTAGGTCTCTCATGGTTGAAGATGAATTTTAGGATGATTTCTCTAGATCTGTGAGTTATGTTAATAGTATTTTGATTAGAATTGCACTAAATCTGTATAACAATTTTGGGAGAATAGTCATTTTCACAATGTTTGTTCTTCCTGTCCATGAACAAGGAATGTCTTTCCATTTTCTAATATCCACTTAGATTTCTTTTTTCAAGAGTACTATACTTTTCAACGTATAGGTCTTTTACTTTCTTTGTTAGGTTGATTTATTTTTTGAATGTTATTGTAAAGGGTGTGGTTTCCCTTATTTCTCTCTCAGTGAGTTTGTTATTTGTATACAGGAATACTATTGATATTTGAGCATTTATTTTGTATCCAACAACATTATTGAACTTGGTTATTAGATCTAGAAGTCTTTCAGTGGAGTTTTGGGGTTCTGCTATGTAGAGTATCATGTCATCTGCAAATAATGATAATTTAACTTCTTTCTTTCCTATCCTTATTCCTTTTGTTTCTCTCTCTTGTCTAATTGCTCTGGCTGTTTCCAGAATTATATTGAATACGAGTGGTGTGAGTGGACATCCTTGTCTTCCTGATTTTAGGTTGAAAGCTTTCAGTTTTTGTCCATTTATTAAGATGTTGGCTGTTGATTTTTCATATATGGCTTTTATCAGACTGAGGTAAAGACCATCTATTCTGATTTTCTTTAGGCTTTTTATCATGAATGAGTGTTGGACTTTATCAAAAGCTTTTTCTGTATCTATTGACACAATCATGTGATTCTTATCTTTGGCTCTGTTGATATGGTATATTATGTTTATTGATTTGTATATGTTGTGCATTCCCTGCATTCTTGGGATGAATCCCACTTGGTCATGGTATATAATCTTCTTGATGATTCACTGTTATCTATTTGCCAGCATTTTATTGAGAATTTTTGCAATCTCCCTATATTCACTAGGGAGACTGGCCTGTAGTTCTCTCGTTTGGTTGGATCTTTCTCTGGTTTTGGTATCAGGGTAATACTTGCTTCCAGGAATGAGTTAGGGAGCCTTGCTTCCTTTTCAGTTCATTGAAAAGTTTTAGGAGTGTTGGCATTAATTCTTTCTTAAATTTCTTGAAGAATTCAGCTCTGACTCCACAGGACCCAGGATTTTCTCTGTTTGTAAGGTTTTAATTACATTTTCAATTTCATTAACTGAAATTGGGTTATTCAGCAATTTTATATCTTCTTGATCTACTTTGGGTAATTCATATGTTTCTAGGAATCTGTTCTTTTCCTCTGTGTTATCAAACCTATGAAAGTAAAGGTTTTCAAAGTAAGTACTGATGATCTTCTATATTTTTACAGGGTCTATAGTGATTTCCTCATTTTCATTCCTTACTGCATGAGTTTGAATGTTTTCTTTCCTTTTTTTGATGAGGTTGGCTAAAGGGCTTATCAATTTTATTTATTCTTTCAAAGAACCAACTCTTTGATTCATTAATTCTTTGTGTTGTTTTCTTAGTCTCAATTGTGTTAATTTCTGCTCTGATCTTTATAATTTCCTCTCTTCTTTGGTCTTTGTGTTTGACTTGCTCTTTTTTTTCTAGATGTTTGAGTTGTAGCATCAGGTTGTTTATTTGTGTTTGTTCTGTTTTCCTGATGTGAGATTTCATCACCATAAATTTTCCTCTGAGGACTGCTCTCATTGCATCCTATAGGTCCTGGTAAGTTGTGTTTGCATTTTCATTTGCTTATAAATATTGCTTAATTTTTCCTTTAATTCCCTCTGTGACCCATTGGTTATTCTGGAGGGTATTATTTAATTTCTATGTGTTTATGGAGTTTTTGCAGTTTGTTTTGTCATTAATTTCCAATTACATGGCACTATGGTCAGATAATTTTGCATGGGATAATTTTGATTCTTTTGTATTTACTTAAGTATGTCCTATGGGCTAGTGTATGGCCTATTTTAGTGGATGTCTCATGTACACCAGAGAAGAATGTGTATTTCGATGTTGTTGGGTGGAACACTCTTTGAACATCTAGTAAGTCCATTTGTTCACAGGTTTGATTCAGATCTATTATTTCTTTGCTGGTTTTTTGTCTAGTTAATCTATGTATTTGTGACAGTGAGGTATTGAGTCCCCTGTTACAATTGTGTTATTGCTTGATTTTTCATATCTATTAGGAATATATATATATATATATATATATATATATATATATTTTATCTCTTCCTCTTGAATTTTTCCTCTAATAAATAGGTAATGACCTTTTTTTTTCTTTTTTGGTAATTTTAGGTTTGAGGTTCACATTAGGTGCAAACAGAATAGCTACCCTTTTTTTCTGGGTTCTTGTCACATGGAGTATTGTTTTTCATCCTTTGACTTTCAGTCTATGAGTTTCTTTTTGCATTTGATGTGGTTCTTATATACAGTATATTGTTGAGTGTTGTTTCTTGATCCATTCTGCCAAGCTATTTCTTTTAATAGATGAATTGAGGCCATTTACATTGATGGTTACAACTAATTTGTATTCGCTTCTCTTCGTCATGTTGCTTTTCTGTTGTTGATTCCCTGCTTTTCCCCTTTGTTTGATTGCTTTCCCTGCCTGGTAGTTTCTTTCTGCTGTTGTTCCGGGACTTGTGGTCATTTTCATCTCTGTCTAGAATATCTTTCAGTACTCTTTCTAGGGTTGGTGGACATGAATTTCTTCAGTTGTTCTTTGTCATGGAAGTATCTTATTTCTCCACTAAATTTGAAAGATCATTTTGCAGAGTACATCAATCAGAGTTGAAAGTTGTTTTCTTTCAGGGCTTGAAATACTTCACTCCAAACTCATCTTGACTTGAGAGAGTTTGTTTTTAGAAGTCAGCCATGGTTCTAAAAGACTTTCTTTGATAGGTGATTTGTTTCTTTTTTCTAACAGCTTTTAGTATTCTGCTTTTATGCTGAATTTCTGGGATCTTGATTATTACATGTCTGGGTATAGATTTATTTTGGTTATGGCTATTTTGTGTTCTATATGCCTCACCTAACTATATATCAGATTCTTTCCCCATGCCTGGGAAATTTTATGCTATTAGTTCTGAAAATAGTTTTCTTATGTCATTTGCATTAACTCCTGCATTTTCATTGATAGCTATCAGTCTTATATTGTTTCTCTTTCCATTGTCTTGAAGTTGTTGAATTGTTACTTTTAAGAGTTCTTTCTTTTCATGAAAAGGGAGGAAGTACTAACTAATCCTGTCTTTCAGGTCTGAGAGTCTATCTTCAGTTTCATTTAAGCAATTTTATAAACTTTCAATGGAATTTTCAATTTCCTGGATATCTCCTTGAATTTATTTCATGCATTCTATTTATTTCCTATATTGGTTATTGAAGGTTTCCATCATTTTACAATGTGTCTGTTACTTTTTATCTATGTCTTCTCTAGCCATGCCGAGCAACTTCTTCATTAAGGTTGTCATTTGTTTATTTATCTTGGAGATTATTTCTAATCTGATTTCCTCTATAACTTTATGGATTCATTTATTTTAGTTGCTAACTTTTCAGAAATTTCAGATGTGTGTGACTTCCAGTACGCTCCATTTTGATGTCTCCTGTACTTTTTCCAGATGGGCTGGGCATTTGAGATTGTATTTTGCTTTTTGTGTTTGTCATTTTTACCTCTTGCATTAATATTTTGGTCTTTTCAGTCCTGCTAGTCTTGACTACTTGTCGTATGTGTCTTGGGGTCATACTCTATGACTGATGTTCACCCAGTTTCTGGGGCCTACAGTATAGGGAAGTGTCTAGTCATCTGAATTCCTCATGTGGAGCCAGTTGGGTGAGTCCTATATTCTTCCTAGGGATCTCAGTAGATTGATTCAGATGTGAAAAGGAGAATAGCTCCTCTCACTTCATCTTCCTTGCATTGAGTCATTTAAGATCCTGTAGAATGGATCTGTGGACCTACTGGAAATGAGCCCCAGACTCAGATTGTTGGTGCTGGAAGGAATGCATTCAGACAGCAGACAAGAGGATGCTACAAGGCAAAGTTTAAAGTTTACTTCTGTGGAAGAGTGTGCATGTACCAAGATACCTGGAAGTAGGCCCTCTAAGTGATGGGAAAGTGGAGGTTTTAAATCCTAATACATGGAAAGCAAGTTTTCCCCCATTGGCCAAGTTAAAGGTTCATAGCCTGTCCCAATTGACTAGGGAAGTGTCCAGTCATCCTAATTCCTCATGTGGAGCCAGTTGGGTGAGTCCTATATTCTAATGCATTCCCAATTGCATTGTCTAATTGTCCCAATTTACTAAATGGTGCAAAGGGTGGGCCTGAGGATTAAAGGGAGGGAGGTACGAGCAGGAAGGGAAAGGGTATGGGGAACAGAAGATCCTTGCCTATTGATAAGCAATCATGATCTGTAGCTATGTTGCCAGCATTTAAACTAAGCAGGTGTTTCCTGTAATTTCAGTGTGTTCAGGAGAGGTGGCCTTGGGTGGATTAGAGTCTATGATGGAGGCACTCCTGTTTATTTCCTTTGATAGAGAAGACAGGGCTACAGTCTCTCACAGATCTTTTTTTGTAAGAAAATAATGCAGGCTTGCCTAGCACAATGACCTTGTTATTATGATGACCTTGTTCTATAATGTCTCCTCTTATCAATTTATCTGAACAGGTCTAGATTAAGTGGTAAATTGGCAATGCAACTGCCAAAATGAAGAAATGTTATAGGTATCATCTGGGAAATATAGAGCTCATATCTTCATAGGAGCAATCTTACAGAAGAAGTTGAATCCTGTATTATTGAGAGAGACATTGCCCTCTGGGGATGAGCAGGACATTCATCAATTTGAGATTCCAAACCAGGACACATGGATACTAGAGTGGCAACACATTCAATGCCAGTGGCATTCTTCCTTTCCTTTCCTGTTGTTCTCCTTCCCATCAGCATGAACCTGTTCGCTTTTTAACTTTTATTAAACTTAGTTGCTTTTTTGTATACTATTGTGTGCAACTCTCAATTTATTGAGAGTTCATTGTTCTTTGTTCATTGTGCACAAGAACCTGGAAACCTGTTCAGGAACCCCCATCACCCATATTAGCAATAGCACAGGTGAACATTAGCTTGACTGGAATATATAAATATTATAAACATGTTAAGCAACATATTCCTGTCTTGGAAACTAACCTGGCTTCCTCCTTGGCAGCATACGCTGGTCTAAAGAAATTCTTGTCTTTTATACTTCTTTTGTCTACTGGTAAACAATTTTTTTATAATGCCAGTGGTCCTCTGTTTCCTTCATGCAACGAAGTGTGCAATGTTTTATTAATTTATTTCAGAGCACTGACAATGTAGTAGATTAAAAAGAATGAGGTAGAATTCTAGATCTAAGATGAATAATGTCCAAAAGACATTGCAGAAATAAAAAGTTAATTAACAAGTTGTCAATGTTATATTTATTTAAAAAATTAAAAGAACTAACACATACACAAAGTGCTGTCCATTTCCTAAGAGTGTGAATACATATATATATATATATATACACGTATGTATGTGAAGTTGGGCAAGTGGGTATGGCCTGTCAATTACAGAGTTCCAGAAATAGCGTAGAAAAACAGTCCCAATGCCCTGTACCAATGATCAGAGAATGCCCTCTTCAATTTTTCTTGTGAGAACCCAAGCAGTTTTTTGATAGGATAGCCTAGACATAAGGTCAACCTGAGGTATAGGGGATACAAAAGATGGCTACCAGCTGGGTATGGTGGTGTACACTTAATCTCAGCACTTGGAAGACTGAGGCAAGAGAATTTCCATGAGTTTAAGGCCAGCCTGTGTTACATAGTGAGACCCTATCTCAAAATATAAGAAAACAAAAAACTCAAAGATGGTTACCATTTAGTTCTTGGCCACTGTGTTTTTCTTTCATAGTGGTGTGTTCTACTCTGCAGAGCGTACTTCTTTACTGAGTTTTCATTGGCCCACACCTGCTCTGCAGAGCATGTTGACTTTCTTAACTTTAATAAATGCAAAATCTCACTACCTTTTGTGCTTTTTTGTTGTTGTTGTTGTTCAACTCTTTGGTCAGAACAAGAAGAATCTGGAAAGAGTCTCTAGGAGTCCCAAGAATCCCAGAACCTGATAACATCTATATATACACATTTAGACACATACATACATATATGGATACATGCCCATATATATGAATAAATATTTTAAAAGATTGAGGCTATTAAATGTTAAAAGGTTGAGGTACAATATTAGGTTAGAGCGGAGCAAATTGATCAAACAACTGCATGACTCTACAGCTCCTGAGCACTGTACACAGAACCAATAAGAAACGAGCTATTTTCAACATTCACATATATCTGCCCACAATTAAGAGTTTCTCGATAGCATAGTTTAAATTTGCATCATACCAAGTGAGTTTCTGATAGGGTAACTATTCCAAAGTCAGAGTCACACTAGAAATCCCAGATACAAATGACCTCTTTCCTTTATCCTCAGGCTTCTGTGACTCTGTTCACTAACCCAGTGTCACTCTTCAGGATTTATTTCTTTTCCACTGAAGTAAATGTACATTCCCTGCCAGATTCTGTTTGTCTTTGCTAATTCTTTCTTCAAGACACAAACCTCGAAAGAGTTACTCTGAATCTCACCATCCTGTCTCAGAGCAAAACCCTTCCAAACTAATAAATTACTTATAGGAGTGGAGAAAGGGAAGTGAAATTAGGAGAGGTAATCCAAGGAACTTAACTTGTTGTTAGATACTTTACAACAGAGATTAACTTGTATATTTTTGATGAAATTAAACAAAACTTTAGAGGCAGATAAAAGTAGCATTTTTCCAGTTGGGGAAATAGGAGCTACTTACAGATCCCCAAAACTTTCCCCCACTCCCGGAACATCTTTGGACATCTTGGATCTGATTTGAAAGACATTCATTTAGTCCAAAATCTTCACTTTTAAATCAAAGAAAAGGAGGTCCAGGAATTCACCAGTACAACCAACCATTATGACTGGGGCTTGGATTATTACTTTTTGTAATCAGACAAAACCAATAGAAAGTCAGAGACATATCCAGAACTTTCCTCTCTTATCTTGTACCACTCCTACACTAGGCCTTGCCAGGAGACAGTGATTCAGACTGCTGTGACAACAGGCTTCTTTTTTTTTATTTAGAGAAAAAAAAATAAAAGGGTAGAAATAATGCAGAATAAAAAAATAAAATAAAATTAACAGTAAGAAATCACTAGTTGATAAATTACATATTGTTCTCTTAGAAATAATTGTTCAAGTTACAAAATTAAAGCATACAAAGTGGACATTCAAACAGTGAGACTGCAAACAGTTCTGTTCAATGAGCCAACAAAAACTTAGTAATATGGTCATCTATCTTACACACTTAAGCATACATGCAGTTATATCCTTTAGAGCACTTACTTTTCCTCTCTTATTTACAATAGCAATTACACATTTTGGGCTTTATTACTCCTACATTTCTTATTACTTTTTACACTAGAGAGATAGTGTGTTATAAATATGATTCTTATTTATTTCACTAATGAGGATAGTCTCAAGTTGTCTGCATTTACCTATGAAGGCCTTAAGATCCTTTTTTATAGCTGAGTAATATTCCATTGCATAAAAATACCACATCTTTTTCATCCACTCTGCGGCTATGGGTATCTTGGTTGTTTCCAAGATTTAGCTATTACAAATTGTGTTGCTATGAACATGAGTGCATATATATCACTGTGATATGACCTTTTCAGTTTTTCTAGGAAAATAAACAGGAGGGAAATAGATGGATTTAATGGAACTTCCAATCCTAGTCATATGAGAATTCTCCACACTGATTTCCATAGTGGTTGCACCAGTCTACACTCCCGCCAAGAGTGGAGCAGTGTTCCTTTTTCATCACAGCTCGCCAACATTTGTTACAGTTGATTTCTTGATGGCAGCTATTCTTTCCAAAGTGAGATGAAATCTCAATGCTGTTTTAATTTGCATTTCTTGAATGACCAGTTATGGTGAACATTTCTTCATGTATTTATTTGCCATTTGTATATCTTCATCTGAGAACTGTGTGTTCATCTCAGATGCCCATTTTTGGAGAGGGTCTTTGAATTTGGGGGGCTTGATGTTTTTCAATTCTTTATATGTTCTTGATATAAGTCCTTTGTCTGAGGGGTTGCTGGCTCAAATTCTTTCCCATTCTGTAGGTTTTCTTTTCACTCTGTTGGTGGTTTCTTTTGAAGTGCAGAAACTCTTCAATAATATGAGTTCCTAGTTGTTGATTCTTTGAAGTGTTTCCTGTGCAGTTTGTGTTTTGTTGATGAATTCTCTGCCCACCCTTATGTCTCCAAGACTTCTGCCTACCTTGTCTTCCAGTAGATTTAGTGTTTCTATTTTAATGTTTAGGTCTTTGATCCATTTAGACTTTAGTTTTGTGCATGCTGAGAGGCATGAATCTAGTTTCAGTCTTTGGTATGTGGAGAGCCAATTTTTCCAGCACCATTTATTAAAGAAGCTATCCCCCTTCCAGTGAACATGTTTAGCCCCTTTGTCAAATATCAGGCTGAGTGTCTTTGTAGTTGTGCTTGTATCTTCTAATCTGTTCCATTGATCCTCAGGTCTATTTCTTTGCCAATACCATGCTGACTTTATCTCTGTGGCTTTGTAGTAGTTTCAAGTCAGGAACTGAGATACCTCCTGCCTTGCCTTTGTTGCCCAGAATTGCCTTTTCTATTCTAGGTTTCTTCCATTTCCAAATGAATTTTAGGAGTGTTTTCTCTAGATTGACAACAGGCTTCTTTGAGTTGAACCTGAGCATATTATCAAGTGAAGGTTAATGACCTCATGATTAACAGCAGAGACTGAGCTACAGAGAGATAGATCATGTTAATTATACCTGGAGTCTCTTGTTAGAGAGATTAATGAGAGGAAACGCTGTCCCTCTTCCAGTTTTCAGAAGACTGTAGTTCCTACCTGTGGTCAACCCCTAGTCACAAGGCTTTCAGCAGACTGACAAAATATAAAAAGTTCCCAAGGACAGTGTGGTTGGATGAGAGTCAAGATGTAGATGTCTGTTCTGAGAATGTCTAACCATTGCATCCTTTCACCCACACAAGAAATTGTTTTGCTTCATTTTGTTTGACACTGGGTCTCACTGTGTAGTTCATATTGGCCTTGAACTGACTATGTAGCCCAGGCTGGCCTTGAACTCATGATGATACTCCTGTCTCAGCTTCCTAAGTACTGGGATTACTGGTATATGCAAAACAAAAATATGAGACTTCAGTCAGGTTCCAGGTACTGTGCTTGGCACTGAGGAAAGATTGATGAATAGAATACAGTCCTTCCTGCCCATGGCCAGGAGCAAACAAATAAAAAAATCATGGTTACAAATTGTGAAAATGCTATGAAGGAAACTAACTGCGAGCGGTGATGGGGAATGATTAAGGATGAATGAGATATGGTTTAGATTGGGCAGTAAGGAAAGGCCTTGATGAGAAGGGATATTCAGGGCCAATTAGGATTCAGCTATAATTGGGACACTTATGGGATTCTGAGTAAAAGCTGCTGGTAAATGAAGGTTTACTTTCATTGAAAGTTAACCTTCAAATGAGGGTAAATGAAGGTTCCTGCTAAAAAATCAAAGCAGGAAGGAAGATCAAGGGGAGAGCCCTTCTGTTAAAAGGAATCTACTGTGAAGACACAGTTCAGGGGCTCGTCCTTGGCAGTATGAATACCCACATCCTGATTTATTTACTGATAGATATTACAAACATTTATTGAGCACTGGTTATGTACCAACTACTGTATGAGGTGCTATCACATAATGATAAAAAAATCAGACAGTATTATTATCTTCATGGAGCTTACTGTTCAAGGGGGAGGCGAGAGCACTAGAGAAGTGCCAATTGTGAAAGTCCTACAAAGAAAAAATACAAGAAGCTATGAAATAAAGAGCCACTTGCTTCAGGCTGGGGGAGTAGAGATGTCTACAATTACTCTGCCGTGAAGGCACAGAGACTGATCAGAAAGGTTTAGTGAGAAGGGTATGACAGAGAGAAGAAACATGTGCATGAAAATGGTGAGGGATAGAAGCTTAGCATGTTAGAGGGAGAGAAAAAAATCCAGTGTGGCTTAGGTAAAGTAAGGAAAGGATATGGAGGGGTCTGGGATCATGGAAATCAAAGGAGGTAATATGATGGTTTTTAGGACTGCATCTTAAATGCAGTGACACTCATAGAAATTGACTCTTTTGAAAAAAATGAATAGAAAGAAGACAGCGAAATAAGTAGGATAGAGACCAGCTATGAAATAGTTGCAGTTGCCCAGACAAGAGAAGCTCATAGATTTGAATAGGGTTATGTGTAGAGAAGTGAAGAATGTAAGAATCTCATATGTGCTTTCGGGGTTGGTCAACATAATTTATTGAGTGTATAGATGTGATGTCTCTTGGGAAAGTGGATACATGGTGGTATCACTTATTCCAGTGGAGAATTCCAGGATCAAGGTCAAATGTGGAAGCACCAATGAAGAATTTGGATTTGGACCATCTGATCTTGAAATAGGTAGTAGGCAATTGGGCATGAAGGGCTAATGGTGAGAGTAACAGTCCATATATTATGAAGTTGTAGTGAGACTGATGAAATTACCTAGTGAGAGAACAGAAGCAAAAGAGAATCGAATCTAGCTAGGCCCTGAAGAATGCCAGGATTTATAGGTCTTGTAGGTTCTGAACTCATCCTCATCCCACTTGTCCTTCTCATCGTCCTTGTCATCCTCCTCATCTTCCTACCCCTTTCCCCTTCCCCTTCCACTGTCCTCCTTCTTCTTTTGAATCAGCCTTAGGTTCATAGTAAGATTTAGCGGAAAGTACAGTGTTCCCATATGCCCCCAACCCCACCATTGCAGACTCTTCATTATCAATGTCTCCCATCAGAATGGTACATTTGTTACAGCTGATGAACTCACACTGACACGTTACTGTTGGCTTAAGTGAATAGTTTATATGGCTTTGTGTGTGTTGGGGGTGGTAGTGGTGGTGGTAGTGTGAAGTGATCCCAGGGCCTTCACATTGAGTTACATCCTACCTTTTTTTTTTTTATAATTTTATTTAAAGAGAAAAAAAAAAGCAAAACAAAATAGAACAGAATAAAGGTTAGCGACAATATAGTATTCCAAAGAAAAAAGGAAAAGTACAACAATAATAAAACCTAAGAAATTATTACTTGACAAATTACATACTGACTTCTTGGAAATAGTTGTTCAAATTACAAAGTTAAAACATGTAAATTAGACATTCAAACAGTGAGACTGTTAACAGTTCTGCTCCACGATCTGACAAAAACAGCAAAAACAGCAAGATGGTCATCCATCTTACCCACTCAAATATACATGCAATTATATCAAAGGGGTATCAAAGGGGTAAAATTAAACACAACAAAACAGAACAAAGCAGATCACAAGAAAGCAATGTAAGACATAAATTTCTACATCCTACCTTTTAAAAATGTTTATTTTAAAGCAGAGTCTCACAAGTTACTAAGTCATCTAGGTTGAACCCGAACTAGTGACCCTTGTGGCTCAGCATCCCAGAGTGCTGGGGTACAGGTATGTGACACCCTGCTTGGCTAGGCTATAGATTGTTGGTTGTATGTTCTATGGATTTGGAGACATTCATAATAACATGTATCTATTATTATAGTACCATACAGAAGAGCTTCACTGCCTGATATTCTGTATTTTGACTATTTATTCCTCTTCTCTTCCTAATTCCAGCAACCACTGATCTTTTTATTGTATCCATAGTTTTGCATTTTCCAGAGTGTCATAGTTGGAATTATGTAGTACACATGGTATATGAAAAAAACCCTAGAGAATACAAAAGACAAAAAAAATGTACAGTGGTAGTGTGAGGGCACACTTTTGTGATTAGTACAAGCACAGTTATAGAATAACAATCCTAAAGACATGTTATAGCAAATTAAAATTAAACAGTAGCCTCTGCCTGTGCTCCTGCTGCTTGTCACATAAACACTGCTGAATTCAGTCACCCTTGACTGTCTGGGTCCAGTTGCTTTTCTTCTGATAATGCGCTGAGCCAATTTTACTATTCTAAGTTTGTTTCCCTTAATTAAGAAAATATATTGCTTCTAGTGGGTGTCAAGGACTTTGGTTGGGGCAAAGTGACCCAGTCAAAGATACTTTTTAACTCTGCTTGCTCTACTTGAACCTTCCTCCCTAGTCCCCAGGTTGTTCCAATGTTATGTTAAAAAATTACTTTTAAGCAAATGTATTTAGAATTAGTTTAGTTGACAATATATATGACTTAATTCAATCTATGTAATCAATCATGTAATACCTGGTACTTCCTGCTTGTAAACTATATTTAAGCTGCACTCAAAACTGGGTCTTTGCTAGTGATTTGGACTTGGTCTCACTAGCCCACAAGAGTAATTAATAAATAGTTATCTTCTAACTCCTTGGTGGAAAGAGTCTTCAATTCAGTTAGATATTAGATTTTCTCTAACAAAAGCAGATCAGTGGTTGCCAGGGTTTGAAAGGTTTTTGTTGTTGTTATTTGTTTCTGATGTGTATGGAAGGGTGGTTGACAGGAAAACATCATGAGAGAATCTTCTGGGATAATGATAAGATTTTTTATCTTTGTTGTTGTGTTGATCACATAGCTACATACATTTGTGAAAACATACGTACATATACTCAAATTATTTACATTTTATTTATAGGAATTACAGCCATAAATTTGTCATGAAAATAGAACAGATTGAAGAGAGAGATTGCTGTTCACTTGTTCTGTTGTTTTCCAATGGTAACATTTGCAAAACTATAGTATACTATATATTAATATTACTGATTTTTACATACTAGCCACAATTTTCTTCTTCAATGATATTTTGAAGGTCCAACTCTTTCTGACTGCCCACAATATTTCTAAATATCTTAGCTGTCTGTAATACAATAGTACAGAGATCTCAAATTTCCATGCTCAGAGAGGCCAGGTGGGTAATAAAAAGGAGAGAGGGTGCTCTCTAACCCTCTAACCAATATTACTGATTATTACATACTACTTTATTTATTTATTTTTTTTGTGATTGTCTCCAAAATCTTTATTGCATGAAGTGAGACAGCCTGGCCCACATGCATGCAGGTGCCCGAGGCTCTTAGGGGAAGCAAGGGTAAGTACCAGAGGCCATGGGTTCAGGGAGGCAGCCAGGAGGAAAACTGAGGGACTGTGGCTAAAGCACTGACAATCTAGGGGGTAGATAGTGGCATTGGGAAAACCCATGGCCATGGCATTCATTATGTGTTCTAGAAACAGGGAAGCAGGGCACAGGAGGGGTCCTGGGCCACCGCTAGCCATGGTTCATGAGAAGCAAACCCCAACAGCAGCACCTGGTGGGTGGCATGGCAAGAAGAGAACGAGCCACACCATCAGACATGGACCTTCTCTCTACCGGAGAGCAGGGACCTTGTGGTCCTACTACCAAAGCCTTCTGAAATCACAAGGCTGCTCACGCCTAGAACAGAGAAGAGATGCCAGGGACACGGGTCTGCCTGGTCCTGGGCATGTCAAAAAGGAGGATGATAAGCTGTGCCATTACTGTCAGCTTACCATGAAAGCTGATCCCTGAGGGCCCCTCCCCCAAGCTGGGAACCTATGTTCCTTAATTTACAGTCCAAGGGATTTAGAGGATCACGCTTTGAGTGGGATAGTGGGATCCTGGGGAAGGGGAGGAAAAGGGGGATGGTCAGCAGTAGAAGAGAAGGTGCTTGAGGGGGCCTGAAGGTCCATTTTTGTGCACTCAGGCCATTCTGTTTTTCTGTGATAGCCTGACCCTGCCCTACAAAGACATGATCAAGGCCATGCTTTGGAAGTGCCTCAGATGGCTCAGGACACCCTGCATTTGGCTACATAGCCTCGATTCAGAAGAGAAATAGGTAAGATCGTATTAGGGTGACTAGGCACCAGTCTTGGTGAGTTAGTGGGGCTTTATCCTCCACTCATTGGTACTGGTTCCAGGCATGTGGGTTTAAGTGCCTGCGTTTTAGCTCATAATACCAATTGCTCTTACTGGCCCTTTTTCTGGAGGTGAACATGGAAGATTTGGATACACTGGATCAGAGGGTTACTGTTTATACCTAAAACATAATTTGTGCCTCTACCCCCAAAGGGCAATCATATTTAAAAGGGGATTATTACATTCATGACAAAATGAAAAACACAGAATAATGCTTGCCACTCACCCATGGAGTGCAAAAAGACATTTTTCATTTTAGTCATCAACTTCCATCTGTGAAATTACAGAAAGCTGCCATGCAGCATTCCCTTCAAGGGGCAGAGTAGTTCACATTAGATTAGTTTCCTGCAATGTCTCCCCCTTCAGGTGGCCAGACCTGGAGTCTTTAGCCAGCTTTCTCTCCCTCCACCAACAAATCCTGAGGGCCCATGCTGAGGCAGGCATGAGCTGACTTGAGGGATATAACGTGACAATGGCAGGTAAGAGTCTCTCTCCCTCACTCTGGAAAAGTGATCAGAAAAGCTTCAAATCTGCATTTCCTGGGTTTCTCATATTTTTCTTCCCTAAAAATGTAGAACACAGCATTGACATGGGGAAAGCCACATTCCTGGGCCACACTCTGATCTTGTACAGTGTCTACATCCTCTGCCCTGTTTCATTTTTCATTTTGAGACAAGGTCTTGCTAAGGAGCCAGGTGCTAACTCAAATTTATGGTCCTCTTGCCTTAGCTTCCCTCAGTGCTGGGATTACAGATGTGTATACTTTGGTGTTTGACTCTTTCCTTATTTTATTGAAGAAATTAAATATACTTGTTAAGGGTAAATGGCTATACCTCTTTTTCCTGTCCAGATACTTTTTTATTGTTTATTTTTCTTAGCCAGATAATTACTAACATCCACAACAGTTTGTTGGAGCACATAGTTCCAAATTTTAATCACATCCAACAGGGATTAGTTCATTCATAAAAAGGAAAAATGCATGGGGCTGGGGATTTAGCTCAGTGGCTTAAGCGCCTGCCTTGCAAGCGTGCAGTTGTGAGTTTGATCCCCAGTACCAAAAAAAAAAAAAAAAAAAATGCAGATTCAAAAAACAATGGTGAAAAATGTGTCTATTTTAAAAGGGCCTTTTGTTCTTCACTTAAAAATGTAACTCCTCCTTCAAATGGAGGCCAGGCTTTCATCCACAGCTCTCACCTATGGGTAGCTCACTCCACTGCAGACCCTCATCTGGGCTTTTTGCACAGCAATGTGTTCTGCCCAAAAACTTCCTCAGTTGGTCCAGGTGCCAAGGCATCTCCACACTCATGTCATTTTGTCAGCAGGTCTGGACACACCCAGCTGAGTCCTCAGGAAGTGGATGAACTTGGTCTCTGTGAAGAATGCTGTCCCCAGAGTAACTCCCAAGCACAAGGCTCCCACAGCAATGTGTGCCAGCCTGGCCAGCCAGCCTTGCTCGCAGCAGAGGAACACCTCTGAAATAGCAGTGATCCTACCAGTGAGGGCAAATACCCCAAGGAGGACAGGTGACAGGCGCAGGCCGGCCAGGGGCCTGTGGGGCTGCCTTGATAGTAGTGGCGGATTAAGCAAAGGCTCTGCGTGATCCGAATGCCCATGTTAAAGCAATTGGCCCAGATGAAGCCCACGCTGCCACACCAATGGGTCAGGAGATAGGACAACGCCAGGGATGAAGATGACAGCGCCAGCATCGTGAAATTGTACCTGATCCCAAGCTAAGCATGGCTCCTCCATAAATATCCAGAGCCAGCTGAGAATAGGCAAA
>PVJX010013566.1:0-47304 GCA_004027295.1 Dolichotis patagonum | reverse complement strand
TGGAGAACTTCAGACTGGGGCAGAGTTGTCTGGGAAAAGAATTGGACATTTTTATAATGCTGCATTTTCCTTAAAGTTTGTACTGGAAATGGAAACCATAGGTGTCCCATAATAACCACATGAAGGTTTTCTGTGTTGTAATTGTGGAAGAAAATAGTTAAAAAAAATCAAAATATTTTATCTGTATACACATATATATGTATGTATATATATATAGAGAGAGAGAGAGAGAGAGACAGAGAGAGAGAGAGACAGAGAGACAGAGACAGAGACAGAGAGAGAGAACATCCAGAGGCTTGGAGATAGGTGCTGCTGAGGTTCTGGAATGCTCAGGTGTATAATGATTCCATTTGGATGAGAACATCATTGCATATTTGTTCGCTCTTCGATGCTTTGTAGATGCAAACCTTCATGAACTGCAGTGTCGTGGCACAATGTGAACTTTGGTGACAGGTCTCAGGTCAGCATCACTACTGCATATTAGCTGTGTGACTTTGTACAGGTCACTGTCTTTGTGTGGCACAGCAGGTCACAAAAAGTGACAACAGCCTCTGGCTGGCTGCAGGAACGACAGGCAAAGCCGGAAAGCATAGCACTTCCTACTGTACTACACACCCTCTGTGCCCAGGGATGAGGCTTCCCTGGCTTCTCATGTTTTCACTCTGCTCCATTGTGAGCACCTGGCATTACACTGTCTAAATCTTCAATCAGAATTTCTCCATATATGAATGTTTAAGTGCACAGAGATTCTTTGAAACAAATTTATTTTCTCCTGTTTCTCTAAGGGTAAGCTCCCTCTCTGGCCTTATTGTATCCCAGGCTGTTCCCACCCTTTCCTTAGCAGACTCCCATTCACCCCCATGTTCCCAGGCTCCTTTGTCCCCTTCCGGCACTCCCAGGAGCCCAGCCAGCCCCTTAGTGGCACTTAACAATGAAGTATGCTAGCAGCACACACCTCTGTCTCCCTGGGGAGCAGTCAGTCACTGATCCAGTCAAAGATTCCCTGTCTGTGTGATAATTATTAGCCCATAAATCAGTCCCACTGCCTACCCACCTCATTCGCACTCAGCTCCTTCTCAGCATGAGGCAGCATCACAAAGTGGGACGTGGGGGAGGTTCTGGAGTCTGACGGCCGGCCGGGGGTGGGGTGGGGTGGGGTGGGTTAGTTATGCTAGCAAACATAAACCCCCTAGTGCCTGTAACTTGGTAAGGACTCACCAAGTGTGAGCTCTCCTTACATCACTACATCCTTGCCAAGAGGTGGGCGTCAGCTGTTTGACTTCTTTATGGAAGCTATGAGCATAGTTTCTAGGACTCAACGTTATACAATCCTCAACCTCCTTCTCCCCGCTTTTCCAAATGTCCTGAGTGACTCAGACGGAAACTATTTATCATTGTATATTCCTGAACCTCTCTGAGAACACACAGAAAGTTACGGGCCCATATTTTTGCACATAATTCTTGTAGTTCATGACTCCTAAACATTATTTCAATCTCGAGTTAAAAGTCTAGAGTTTGAGGATCAGTTTGTCAAATGGAGGTAGTTAATGTTTTATTTTGTATTTCGTCTTACCGTCATCTTTTGGTGTATGTATATTTTAATATGGTAAAGGAATTGCTTATGCAAGGGATGGATTTGGTGATATAGTAGCTAATTTAAATCTATGTAATGTGTCAAGTGGTAAAACTGTTATGCAAGATAATCAGGACACCGGCTGTACAGCAGAACTACCTGTATTCTATTCCCAGTTTTGCATGATTTGACAGTGCTGGAGACTGCATGGAATTGTGTGATAGTAAATGGTGCTTTTTCAAAACTTTTTAGATGAATAGACACAAATCTAGGAACAACATCCTAAGCAGTGAAGCAAATCTCCTTCCACTCTCTCTGATCCCAAAGAAATCTATGAACAAGAACAAATGTAACATTTCCCTCAGTTTGGAAAGCTGACTTCTGGGGCATTCTTTCCAGACTTAAATGCTTTACTATCTTGAGGTTCTGACCAAGCTGCCACCATTCTGCGTCTGATGGCATGAACAAGTTTCAACTTTCTGTTCCCAACTCCTGTTGTGGGAAATGTGCATTCGAAGGGTAAGAAGAACCACAGCGCTCCGCACGCCATTTGTTTATAGTTACCTAGTGCTGGCCCTTGGTGACAGTTCATTTTATAATAAGATTTGGGCAGAAATGAAATATCATTTTTAGTTGCTTATTTCTTCTTTGTCTTACACTAGTTGAAACCAAACATACAACCTAAAGTGTACTGAGGACCAGGGTCCTTGGTCCTTTTGTCTATAGTTAACAAATTCTGCTTTTAGGTAATCTGTTTATATTTAAAGTGAATCAAGGCCATATGCAGTGGCTCACACCTACAATCCCAGCATTTGGGAGGCTGAGGCAGGAGGACCGCTGCGAATTCAAGGCTAGCCTGGACTACAAAGTGAGTTCAAGGCCAATCTGAAATGCATAGTGAAACCCTGTCTCTAAAAGAAAGAAAAACAAATAAATAAAGTGAAACAAAATTACCTACAATCTTCCTGTAAACAAATGTACCTGTGTGCATCAAAGATCTTCTAACTGTGAATGGCACTGGTTTTCAGCTTTAGATTCCTTAAGATTTGAATGGCAAAACTCTTCTTTGGGACTTTCATTTTATTTACAAGATCCTGAAAGAGCCAAGATAAATCTCATTATGGTTAGGCAGAAAATTTCTATTTCAAGAGAAATTACTTTACATCTGAATTAGCTTGTATCTCCAGAAATCTTATCCCAGGTGTGATAAGCCATAAACGATTGCCAATTTCACATTGGCAACATTAAACATCATGAAAAGCTATTGAAAACCCTTTACAACTTGATGGAAAAAGAGCTTCTATTTAACAGGTAGTAACTGTTTCCTCTGCTGAATTCAAACTACAGTTTTATAAGGATGTGAATAGGGAGACAACAAAACAAAATTCGGTCCTTTCTTCCCTGGAACTAATATTCAGCCTGTGCACGTATGTTATTTTCCCAAGTAAAAAACAGTTCCCACACGTTTTCAAGCACTTTCTTTTCCTCTGAAGTATTGATGCTTTGAGGGACATTGGGAGGTCATTTTCTTTAGGTTTCTGCTTCCTACTTTTTCTCATTCTTTGTTGGTGCTTTGACGCAGGCGCTGAACTCTAGTATCTTTGGAATACAGCACCATGGAGTTTGTTGCAGGCTCAGGTCACACATAAAATGTTCTTTACTGGAACTTGTAGACTGCTACCTCCACTGCAATACTGAGCTTTCACTGTGTGCCATCTACTCACAGGGACAGACCCAAGTGGACATAGCCTTGGGATGAGCAATGTGGGTCCGGTGTCTTCCCTGAAAAGACATCTGTCTGTGGTCTCACCTCCCACACCTGAATACCACTCCAGCCAGCTTCACAGATACTGTAGAAGCTCCTTCCAGGAAAGAAAGCGGCCTGCTT
This sequence comes from Dolichotis patagonum, assembly GCA_004027295.1. Classification (NCBI taxonomy): domain Eukaryota; kingdom Metazoa; phylum Chordata; class Mammalia; order Rodentia; family Caviidae; genus Dolichotis; species Dolichotis patagonum. Next base: position 43,843 of record PVJX010013566.1, on the reverse strand, counting down.
AGTCTCGGAATCTGTCTTCTACTCCAGCCTGCTCTTGCCACTGGTACTTCATTCTTAATGACCACGCTTGTCACTTAGCTCCTGGTGCAGAGGTCCCTCAGTTCACAAGCCTAATTCTTTCCACCATTCTGGTCACAAACTAAAGTGGACAAGAAATGAATCAAATGTCCCCATAAAGTCAACCCTGAAGCTAACCGTGATTCAGTTCTCATCTAATTCAGTTTGCCACCAGAATCACGGAAAGAATTGCGTGGGTGAGGGGAGGCCCCGCGCATACCTGTCATGCGGCAGAACCACTGTCACAGAAGATCCCTCTGAAGACATTGCAAGTACAAAGAGCACAAAAGGGGGAGAAGAGCTAGGAACACAGAGGGCAAGAGCCTTGCGACGTGCGACGCAGGCTCTCTCAGCCTTTTTCTTGGGCCACTGCATCTCCCTAGGGAACTGAGAAGCCCGGAACTTTACACCAAGGCCACAGATTTTGATCTAATTTTCCAGACTGTAGCATGATGGTATCCCTCCTGGCTCTTCTGGCAGTTCTGTTTTCTAGTCTTGAAATATTTTGATGTTATTTCTTCTACTTTTAGTCTGGGAAGGTCAGTCAAAGGCACCATAACCAAAGATTGCTGAAGAAAATTTCAAGACTTAAGTTTTAGATGTCTAAACCTTTTCCTCTCTACTCATTATTTATGTTTTTATTTTTAATGTGATTTGCTGCCCTTTTATTTCTTTTGAATCCACATTCCTTCCTACTTTGTCCATTCCTAGTAATATTGTCACTCTTTAAATGTCATCAGAGGACAAATCCATAAACCCACACAGCAGCAGAATAGCTAGATTTGCTGATCTGACTCGTCGTTTTTCATAGATTTACAGTCCTAGGTCATTGTGTGTAACAAGAACATTGAGGTTTTTTTTCAATCTTTTCCTTCTCCTATCAGCCTGTCCTGTTTAGAAACTAACCTAGCTGCTTATGTTTGTTTACTACTCCATCCCTGATTTCTGTACTGTGAGTCTGTGCATGCTTACTGGGAAGCATTAATATGATCCTGTCATTTTGCCTTCTTCACTGTTTCTTGGCTGTAATCAGGAAATGAGCTGAGATGTAGCTAAAGGCACATTGTTACAAGAATACTTAGGGCAAATTAATGCTGATTACCTCTGATCATGAGGCTGAAAGTTATATTTGATGATATTATGCTTCTATGAAAATAATTTTGTAATTAAAGCACAAAATATTGAATTAGACTTTTCGTGATATTCAGCCTCCATGAATCTTGGAAGTGCCAAGTTCATTTTGCAGTGTTACATGTGCCTAATTGCCTTTAGTAGTAAGAAAAGCTTAAATCATTTGAAACTAGAGTTGGATGCCATTACGTCCTTATGATGCTTTAATATCTCTTGACATACATATTTTTATTCTAAGTATCATTACAGTATTTTACAACAGGCCATACATTTAATTAACAATATTAATTTTAAATGAACCAATGAAGCAACTTCTGAACACTAATTATTTCTAGGTACTTTATATGCACTAAATAATTTAGTTCTATAGCACCCCTAAAATTAATTTTCATTTTTGTTTATTCTTATTTTCCAGATGATAAAATTTGAGACTTGCGAAGGTTACTTTTCACAGCTAAAAGAGGTCACTGCTGAGATCAAAATTCAGATCCATTTAGTTACTAAACTAGTGCCTGAAAACTCACGTCCATTGCCCGGGCTTTTAATCAGGATTAACAGCTTATTAGGATAATTATAAAGAAACTCATTAGGGCTACCTTGTAAATACTGTGTTTCCCATGTTTGAATAAGGATCTGTGACCTAGCTTTATTAAAAAGCCAGGTCGTTGGATAGTTTACCTCTCATGGTAAGTCAGAGACAGTACTTAGCTGTGTTAAAAGGGAAGAACTTTGTATTATTACCATGGCAGCTTGGGCGCTGAATCAGGGAAGAGAAAGGAACTCCGGTGTGTCCAACAGCCTGCGGAATGGAGAAGTGACAAAGTAGCAGAGAAGGCTTGGTGTCATCATCTGCTTTAGAGTCACTAGCAATGAAATTTATCCTGCTATTTAATATCGGGACTTGTTTTACTTGATTGAGAATAAGTTTAGAGAGAACCAAAATAGAGTAATTGAAAATGAATCAAGCCAGGCCTGGTAGGGCACACCTATGATGCCAGCAGGTGGGAGGATCACAAGCTCACATCCAACCAGGGAAATCTGATGGCTAAGTAAGGTCTTAAGTCCAAAAAATAAATAAACAAATAAATAAAATTAAATTTAAAAAAGACACACGGTAAAAGGACTGGGATCTAGCTCCATGTGAAGACCCTGTACTAGGGGCCAATTTTAACAATACAGGGTGGGAAAAAAAAGAGTCAAGGAATCCAAAGACTAGATGAAATAAAGAAAATGGAACTAAAGGAAGATACCTCAAAATAGTATCAGTAAGTATGGCTGGGAATAGGGGCACAATTTTTAAAATGAAATTTTCTCTTTGTATCTATTTTAACTTAAAAATTCTCAAATTTATACTATAAATAGGATTCAGAGGGAAAAGTGCTAATACGACTGTTAAAAGGTTTAGTAGCAAAGCTGTAGTCTTAAATTCAGTTTTATAACTTAACTTTATGACATTAGACAATTTATATGCTGTCTTTGAGCATCAGTATTTTTATTAAATTCCTCAATAATGGTAATGGTTACCATACAATTGTTGTTGTTGTTGTTGTTGTTATTTTTATCTTGCTGTGTAGTTCAGACTCACTATGGAGCCCAACCTGACCTCGAACTCATGGCAATTGTCCCGCCTCAGCCTCCGGAGGGCTGGGATTACAGGCATCGTATGCTTTTTACATGAGTTAATTTTAAACAGTTAAAAATAATTAAAAGTATGGTAATTTATTAGTGGCCCTTTCCACAGCACCAGTTATCGAGGACCCCTGTGGTGAGTCCCCAGTCTTCTACCAGGGTTACAGCATAAGACAGGAAAGGAAAGAACAAGCAAGACACAAAAGAGAGGAGTGCAGCAGGACCCTGGGATGATCGGCTGCTCTTCCAGGATCTGCAGCAAACCAGGGTTTATCTGGTTTAGTTAGCAGCTGCAGGGGGAGGGGTATGGTGCCTTTTCTGGAGCAGCATAGAAGTAGCGGTTAATTGGGCAAGTTTAACATCATAGAGGAAACAGGTTAAGGTTCATTCCCACACCTGGGTGCTGGTCTCCCAGTATTGTCCTTAGCAGACTTTATGGGCTCCATGAGCCTCAGTGACCAAGAGGAAGCTGAATTCCCACATTCCAAAACCAGCCCACAAGGCAAGGCAAGTCAGTTCATAATCTGTGGTCCTCCACAGTAACTCCCAAATATTTTTTCTCCTAAAGATGTCCACGCCCTTGAGCATAGTACTTACCCTTGTACCCAGCCCACAGTGCCTTACCAGACAGAAGGTCAGAGTAAAGTGTACTTAGAGTCAGGACATGTCAGCCTTCTGCAGTGATCATACAGTCGGGGAAATCAGACACCCAGCACTGGAGTATAGCTACCAGTTAAAGAAATAATCAGTCATGGTCCAAAACTGACTTGTACCTGAGCCTATTACCAGCTGAATGGCTTTATATTCTATTTCCCTTTATAGGATGACATGAATCTCATGGTTTTATGAGTGTATAAACAAATCGAGGAACAGAAGTAGATACGACTGGATTGTGTTACATCTGTTATACCTGATTTCTTCACTAAGCATTTATGACTCTGATAAATTTCTGAACTGAACAATGTTAAGAACAAATATAACAAAATTCCTTTACTTGATTTGAGGGATTCAGATTTTCTGTATGGGGGTTTTACTTTTACATAAACAGAGCCTCTCTACTTGTTAGTCCTGAAATATATAAACTTCTGGTTTTAGATATGATTAAATTTGAGACCTCATTGCATAAGTTGGCTCTTTCTTTTGGCATGCTTTGAATGTCTTTATGTGGCAAGCATTTTACATAGGTCTATAAATTTCAATCATTCTGTGTCCAAAACAATGTATGGAGGGGTCCAACTAGACATTTTCAAATATGACCAGGTTTATTACTGTAAATAATCATATCAAATGTATAAATCTTTTTATTTATGCTTGTGTACAACCACTTTCTGTAAAGTTTTGTTTCAGATTTCTAACTGGCTTATGTGTGTCTAGTAGTATGTGTTAGTATGCATATGTATAGGTTTACTATCTATATAAAATGCATCAGCTTGGAAATTTTATGAGGATAATTTTTTTTCCTCTAGACTTCTAAATTATTTTCCTCTGTAGTCCAGGATGGAAGCATTGTAATAATGACTTTATACCCAACTCAGACCTACTCCTGGGGCCCACCGTAGTAGCCTAGAGTGGAAAGTGTGTTGAGTATAAATTGCTGACATAAAATGATTGAAACGTTTTAGGCTCCAAGAAAGAGCTGGCTTGTATAGCTGCATATGAGTCAGAGGGCATTTCTCTATTCTGAAGAAAATTCTTTCATCCCTGGGGAGTAAATAGAGTCCACAGAGTTTCTGCATTGACTCAAGGATCTCACCTAGACATGTCCAGCAACTGTGGAGAGCTGGTGTAAGGTTAAACTGGCTGTTCTTAGCATGTTTCCCCCTGCGTTTAGTGCATTACGATAGTATCTTTGAGCTAAATCCAGGCTGACATACTGCACAGAGATGATTTACTGCAGCAGCAGAAGGCTTTCAAGGCTCTGCCTGCACCCCATCTGATACCAGATGTGAGTCTTGGTTTTCCTGCTTTCTTTCCTTACCTCAAAATAACACAGATTTCTTCAAATATTCTTGAGTTACTGTATTTCCTCCCACTTCAGTTACACTACTTAGAGCTTTTGATGTGACCTTTTTAGATGCTTGTGTCTCTTCACCACACACTGAAACCACAGATACTGCTTATTTGTATAATGTAGGTACGAAGCTCAGCTTGTCTCAAAAGCCGTATTAGTATTCCAAAATGAGCCTTTCACACAGTACAATTTCATTCTGTGCTTCCCAGCAATCGAGTCTGAGAAAATGAGAGTCAACATGCGGCACTAAGCAGGATGCACCATTGTCAAAGTAGAGGCACAAAGACCTTTCTGTCATTTCTTTTTCCTCTTCAACCTTGGCTTTGGAAAGACAAAGATACTAAATCTGAATTGCAGTGTATAGTTGAAAAAATATTTGAGAGATATGCATCCTTTGAGGGAAGACTAATTCTGAATATTAAACCAAAAGTGCTAAATTTCTAGCCTCCTATCACACGTGCATTTGATAGCAACTTAGGCTTAGCATTCTGGTTGGGTCCTAATTAGTCCACTTTTCAGGTTGTGTGTGTGAGAGGGAGGATGCATGCATGTATATGTACATAAAGAGCATGCATAGACCAGAAAGTAACCATTACAGCAGTAACACAGGGACCAATTCACATGTGGTCACACATGTATCTGAAATGGAAGAAAATCTTGAAGTCACAAAAAAACCACAGATATCTACCTGCATGTCCTATAAACCAATTAATAATACATAATCATTGTAACATATATATGTATATATATAACATTTAAGTGTATTTTCTCAATGTATCTTTGTATTTTCATAGTTAATTAAAGAGAAAACATGTTGTTACCATAACTGTACAATTCTATCCAATTGTATTCGTTTATGTACATTTCCTCCTAGGTTTTAAAGTCATTTTTTTAAACTCTGAAGATTGCATCTTCATTTATTATTTACTAATAAGATAGGTTCATCATAGTTACATTTTACTATTCATTTTTATGTTTTTATTTCCTGATTTTATACCACCAGTCCAAGCTCTTTAAATCATTATTCCTTCAAATGTTGTATCTTACAATTTGATAATATGCTTCATGTCCTCATCTAAACTTCTGATTAAAAAAAAAAACTAAAAACCTACCACATACTTAACTCTGGCCTTTCATATCTACCTTTAAACTTCTCTGATATTCTTACAGTGCTTACTTACTCACTGAAACTTTTCCTTTAAAATATTTATTTTGCAGCTCAAATATGGCTATGTGTTGCTCTATTTTGGCTGCCTGACACATAAAACTCACTATTTCTATTTCTATCTGTTCCCTCAGTATGGGGAGCTTATTTTATTATTTAATATTTTCCTCATCTCCATTTTCCTATTTCTACCAAATCAGGAACTCCTGAATTTGATCTTCTGAATTAATTTCCTATTGTTTTTTAATTTGTTTTTATCATGTTCTGTCTTCGGGTTTTTTGTTCCTCTTCTGGGAGATTTCTCTGATTTTAATCTTTAGCTCTTAAGGGATGTGCCAGCTCAAAACTTAGAAACCCTGCAAGTGATATAAGACAATGAAACTCCCGACCTGCTATGTCCTGGAGTTCATGTTCTCTAAAATCGAAGAATGAATTTTAGGAACAACAGAGGTGAAAATTAGAATATATTTATTGAGAGAAAGCTTCTGTCTGAAGAGAGACAGACGGGTCCTGAGCGGGTTCCCCGGGGCTCTGTCTTTTCAAGGGACTTTTATAGAGTAAAGCCATGGGTTCAAGGTGGAGGAAGACTGGGAACTGACAAAGCAGATGGGCATGAGGTGGGACATTACTATAGTTAGCCAATAAGATCAATACCTCAGGTAAAATTGATTACATTAGGGACAAATGGGAAAGCAAGTCATGTAACAAGTGGGCATTCTTAGAGCTGTGACCCTTCCCCTAGAAGGATGGGATAGTGGCTCAAGGGTGAGAGGGAACTAATTAGAGTATCAATCCCCAGGATGTAGATGCATGCTTGATTCTTTGTCTTGAGATCTGGCCCATTTCCTCTGTTTTGAAATCTGGCCTGCAGCAAAAGGTACCTCCTCCAAGTTCATCAGACATCTGGTCCTCTGTGCCAGCTTCTTCGAAGGCCTAACCCTGTCTGACTGTCTATATTTTTAACTGGCTCAGCTGCCTGTAACACAAGGATGGAGGTGTGTATGTAGAGCAGTTTGCTGCCAAAGGTTCACAGCTGAGCCTGACACCAGCAATTGCCCTCACCGCCTTTTCCAAAATCATGCTCCATTTTCAGCCTGCATCCAAAAACAGGTTAGTACGATGCTTTTGACCTTGCCTCAGATTAATTCTAAAGGTCGTGCTAAGGGCAGAACCCAAGGGGCTATGGCCAGGCCTCATCCCCTTCTCTGTTCACCTCAGCCTGCTCCTCCCACCTCTTCAGGGTGTCCTCCCTGTGTCCTCCCTGTAAAATTCCTGCCTGCAAATTTCAGTCTCAGAGTCTGTCTCACCAGGAAGGTGACCTGTGACAAATTTTTCTTTTGCATTTTCTATTTTTTTTGGTTTTCTTTTTCTAGATATTAAATAAGATTGATTTCCCACAACTCTCACATCTGTTTTTCATGTGTTCAATTTGTCCTTTGTTCTCAGTTTTGTGTCATATCTAAAATTTTGGATTTCTAGACATTTCAAGGACTTTTTTGGGAAGTCTTTTGTTTCCAGGAGTTCTTATTTGTTCTGAGTTTTTGCAATAGTACTGTGTGTTTTGGATTAGGAAATTATTTTCATGATGTCATTTAAATTCAATGTCTCATCTCAGAGACACTCTTCAAATATTTTGTGACCTTTAGTTTTTGGAGGTAATATACATAATTGTGCACTTTCTTGGCAGGCTTTACTAGAAAGGGACATATAGATGGCCATTATTATTGTGCACTCTCAAATGCCAGTGATCTGTTTGGCTCTGAGTCATTTAATCATCAGAGAAATCCTCTATCTTCAGTCTAAGGCAAATAATCTGAGATCACTCCTTAGTAGAGGTGTGATGGTTAAACTCCTGTGTCAATATGACTAAGTTAAGAAATTCCTAGAGAGGTCACTGGATCACAGAACTGCTGTGATCATGTGTAGATTAATCACTGATATTGCTTGTGCTGTTAGGAGGTAGGGAACAGTGGAAGTGGGTCACTGGGCGCAGCCATGCCTTTGGGCAGTTTGTCTCTCCCTGTCTTTTTTCTTGTGTTCTGAAAGAACAGCTTCACTCCACCATGCTCACCCACGATATTTCTGCATTGGTGCCAGTCAGTCATGGACTGGACCCTCTAATCATGAGCCAAAATGAATTCTTACTTTTTTTTCTTGACTAATTACCAGGACTAAGGCCTCTAGCACCATGTTGAGAGCAGTGGTGAACATACATTCTTGCCTTGCTCCTGATTTTAGGCAGAAGGCTTTCAGGCTTTCTATTACACAGGGAGTTAGTTCTTTGGCTTTCCTAGATGGCATGTGTCAGGCTGAGAAAGTTCTCTTGATTTCTAGTTTGAGTGGTGTTTCTGTCATTGCATTTCATTCTTGCCCTCTCTAATAACTGCTGACACCAAATCCTATACTGTCTAGGGCAGTGGAGACCATCCCAATTATGAAACCTTTGTCATATACTTTAGGCTGTGGAATTCTCTGCCTGGCTTCAGCAGTCACCATGAAAAGATTGTAGCATTTTCTTTTCAAATGTGGAACTACAAATAATGTCAAAATTATTTATCAGTAAACATACATAGCATAGCGCAATGGCAGGGGCTCTTGTGTTCTTCCTTTCGTCTCCAGTGTATTGACGTGATGTTTCACATGTTACCTAACTCAGGGCCTTATGAAATGACTAATTACTAGTCATGACTCTTTTTAAAAAATCTGCCTTTTTATTCTTCTTTTAACAATTCACTATTTTACTCATTCTCTCTCTTATAATCCTATTTAATTTGTTTTTCTCAGCGTTCTTTGCAGTTCTATGATTTCTCATTAAATCTAATACTAAATAGAACCCAAGAGAAATCATCATCCTTGAGCCTTAATCATCTTGCATTCTGTGCTTAAAATCTGAATCTTTTCTGAACTAGAAATCTAGTGGTCAGACATGGCTCTGGCCCTTAAATTTGTGGTCATGGCTGAGTTAAGAGTCTGAGCTTTAGTTTCCTTATCTACTGGCAGTTGTAATAATCAAATGGGGTGCCATGCAGAAAAATGCTATTATTTTGCTCCTTTAAATTTTTAACTTTCTTCTTTTTCTCAGTTACTAATATACAGTATGAGTTGTGATGTTCTGTGCTTCTTCACTTAGTCATTTGACAGAGTGTAGATGTATTAATTTACTTTGGTTTTTCTCTAGGAAAGTCTAGGGGGTTTTTTACAACTGTAATTCATGTAGGGAAGTGACAATAATCTTAACAGCTGGAGAAGGAATCATGTTAGAAGCATTTTCTGAGTGTTACCTATGACTAATTCTAAGCTCATTATATCTCGTATTTGTGGCATAACTTAGAAACTTACCATAAATATTTATCTTATGCTACGTTACTTGCCTTTTTCCTTTTTATTAAAAAGTTAAAACAATGCTTTTTTATTAAACATGCTCTCTGTGGTTATGGTATAAAATTTAGAAAGTATGGGTGAGCAAAATAAAGCATGAATTATTAAAACTTTTCTCATAATCCTACTTTTAGTAGATGACAGTCTTTCTAGATACTATTCTCAAGTTTTATATTTGATTTATTCAGGGAGTAGGAACTCTTATATATCTTTGTGGACACTTCCTAAATATTATATTTGCATTGTCAAATTCTTTTCCAAATAGCCATGAGATTTGGTAGCAAAACTAATAATTCTGTTTTGTGTAGAGTAAGTCATTTTAATTCTCTTTAAGTAATTATGTGTTGTTTATAACACATTAATGGTTTCTATGCAAACTTCAAGTAAAATTTGCAAACAGTAAATATTATACTTTATTTTTAGACACACTCTCAGATTAAACTTAAATTTAACAAACATGGAGAAGATCAAAAGCACTGGGCAGATATTTGCTATCACTTGGGTTTTGACTTTGTGAGTTTTAAATTTAACAGATGGCTCCTTTTCACTAAAGCATTGTCCGACTAGCAGGTTGGTAGTAAGGCCTGGCTCTATAACACGACAGAAAACCTTGTTGCAGGTGTAATGAAATATGTTCTTCAGCTTGCATGATTAAATATTCTATTATTCATACTATTTTGAGCACAATGTTAAAATATGCAAACTCCTAAGTTACCTAAATTCATTGTTATCATTTTTTTTTAAAAATCATTCTTTAATTCCCTTGACTATTTCTCAGAGTTAGGCAAGAAAATAGTTTCATATTTTGTTTGGAGCATTCAAAATTGTGGTTCTCAACTTTGCCAGTATGTTGGAATCACGGTGCTTTTAAAATCTTAAATCTCAGCTGCATGGCAATTAAACAAGTCAGAATTGCTGACAGTGACATGTGAAGTTTCTTAGGGCTTCCACAATTACCATAAACTTAGTGACTTAAGACAACATATATGTATTTTTTCATAGTTCTAGAATATAGTTTTTCGCAGCCTAGAGCTCTGAAGCAAAGTGTCAACGGCCCATGCTGTCTATCAAGGGTATGGTGGAGGATTTTTCCTTTTCTCTATATGGCTTTAGGAAGTTGTTAGCAATAATTGGTGTTCTTTAAGTTGTACTTGTAACATTCCAATCTGTGTCCCTCGGTTCTATTTCTCCTTGTCTCTATATTCAAACTTTCTCTTTTCTCTTATAAAAGCAGTACTTGGTTTTAGGATGTATCATAATCCAGTATGACCTCATCATCAGTTTGACTACATCTACCAAGGTCTTACTTCTAATGAATTCACATTTACAACCGACAAAGGTCAATATTGGGGCTTGAGCATTTGATGAAGAACAATACTGCCAACCACTCCAGCCAAAAGCAATTTGGAATTTTCAGGTGACTCCACAGCATGGTGGAGTCAGAGGGCCACTAAAACAGAGGGCCACTTCTTTCAAAATGATGTTTCTTAAAACTCAAAATACATATGACTCACTGAAGACCTTATTGAAATGCAGATTTTGATACACTCATAATACACTCATGAAGTTAAGGGGCTGGACAACTGCAGGTAATGGGTTCTTTAGTGATGTCTGTGCTGGAGTCCACACCATGAGGAGCAAATGCTTACATGGGGGAAAGGACCATGAGCTGCTTGGTGGCTTCCACCTAAAACCCCCTTCTGACTTAGGAGTCCATCAGTATTAAAAGTTCTTTGCACAATCTTTACATATTTCCCTTCATAATTTCAGTTTGGGCCTGGCTTCTTGTTTCTCAAATATATTAAGATTCCTCATAAGGTTATTTGAGCTCATTCGCTTTTCCTGGTGTGAACACTGATTGCAATGCACTCTCCTCTCCTCCTGCTTTCATAGTCTCCCACAGGTTTTGGTAAATTGTACAAGCATTGTCATTAACTTCCGGAAATTTTTGAAATTCTTCCTTGATTTCTTTTGTGAATCACTGGTTGTTATTTTTTCAAGTGCTTCTACCTTTTCTGTGATTTCTTCTGTCAATAATATCTATTTTCTTGGCACGGTGGCCTGAGAGTACACATGGGATAATTTCAATTCTTTTATATTTATTTAAGCAAGCTTTGTTGACTAGTATGTGATCTAGTATTTTGGGAAAACTACTGTGTGTGGTAGAAAACATTTCATACTCCGATGTAGTGTGGTAGAATACTCCATAGTTATCTATTAATTCCACGTGTTCAAGAGTGTGGTTTAGCTCTGATACTTCTTGACCTTGTTTTAGTTGCTCTATCTCTTTATGAAAGTGGGGTGTGAAGATTTCATACTATGACTTTGTTAGTGTATATTTGATCTTTTTATATTCTACAGTATTTGTTTTATGAAGATAGGTGTTCCAATTTTTAGTGCATAAATATCTACAAATGCTATCTCTTCTTGTTGAATTGTTCCCTTAAATAGTATGTATTGACCTTTATCACTTACAAAAGTGAGAGCAGGAATCAGTGAAATGGATGCTTAAAAAATAATTTAAAAATCAACACATTGAAGAGCTTGTTCTTTGAAAGAATAAACAAAACATGTAAACCCTTGGGCAGACTTACTAAGAGAAAGAGAGAAAAGACTCACATCGATGAAATTGGAAATGAAAAAGGAAGAATCACAACAGACACTATTAAAATTCAGAACATAGTAGCTACTTTGAAAGCTTGCATTCCCACAAGTTGGAAAATTTTGAAGATATTGACAGATTCCTATACTCATACAAATTATCAAAGTTAATCCAAGAAGACACAGAAGTGCTGAACAACTCAATAACAAGTAATGTGATAGGGACAGTAATAAAAAAAACTATCAACTATTAAAAGACCAGGACTTTATGCGTTCACTTTTGAATGCTACAAAACATTTTCAGATGTTATGTCAGCAATACTAGTCAAACTCTCTAAAGAAATTAAAAAGACGAAGTGCTCACAAGTTATTTATGGAAGTCAGAACTACCCTGATTCCAAATTGAATAATGATCCAATTTAAAAAAAGAAAACTATCATTGATAATCCTAATGAACAAATGAAATGCAGCACATCATCAAAAAGATCATACATCATGATCAAGTAGTGTGCAAGGATGGTTCAGCATATGTGAATCAATTAATGTAATACCTCACATAAACAAAGGCAAATTTAAAAACCATATGATTATATCAATAGATGAATAAAAGGCTTTCAACAAAATCCAGCACATCTTTTTGATAGAAGCTCTGAAGAAAATAGGCATAGTGGAACTATACCTGAATTTGATAAAAACCACTTATTGCAAACCAACAGCCAACATCATATTAAATGGAGAAAACTAAAATCATTCCTTCTAAAGTCAGGAACAACACAAAAATGTCCACTATCACTTCTATTTAACATGGTACTTGAAACATTCACCACAGCAATCAGACAATAAATAAATAAATTGAATACATATAGGAAAGGAAGAAATCAAATTATAATTGGTTGCAGGTGACCTGATACTCTACATAGAAGACCAAAGAACTCCACTAACATACCTCTTAGAATTAATAAGCAACTTCAGCAGTGTAGCTGGATACAAGACCAACATACAATAATCATTAGCATTTTTGTACGTCAACAATGAACTTACTGTGAAAGGAATAATAAAAACAGCACCATTCACAATAGCTCCTAGAAAAATGAAATTCCTAGGAATGAATCTAACCAAGGAAGTGAAAGACCTCTACAAAAACCTCTAAAAAGCACATAAAAAACTGAAAAGATGTCCCCTGCTCTTAGATAGGTAAAACCAATATTGTCAAAATAACCATACTTGCAAAACCATTATAGAGATTTGATGCAGTTCCAATCAAAATAGCGACACCATATTTTTTGTTGTTGTTGGTTTTGTACCTGAGATCGAGCTCATGCCACTGAGCTAAATATCCGGCCATATTTTATAGATCTAGATGAACTAATTAGAAAATTCATACAGAAACAGAAGAGATACAGAAAAGCAAAAGCAATCCTGGGTAATAAGAGCAAAATATGGAGATCACAATACCTGATTTCAAGCTATACTATCGTGCAACACTGACACAAATGGAGTGTAGCAAAAAACCTACATGTGGATAAGTAGAACAGGATAGAGGATACAGAAATAACCCCAGACACACTCAGCTATTTGATCTTTGACAAAAAAGTCAAAAGCATACCTTGGAAGAAAATAGCTTATTCAACAAGTGATGCTAGGAAAACTGGATATTTGCAGAAGAATGAAACTAGACCTATATCTTTTTTTTTCCATTTTATTTTAAAGAGAGTAAGACAAAAGAGGTCAGTACAGAGCAGATCGGAACTGGACAACATAGGCAACACAGTACTTAACATTAAGACAACAGGACATTAACAATAGCTATCACAATATTTCTTTCTCTGCTATAGTTGAGCATAGTTTCAATTACAATAATATCAAACATAACAAAAAAGTAAAAACCATTCAAAGAGTGAAAGAATTACAGGGCATTCTGAACCAAATAACAGGGAATGATCAATGGGTACTATAATATCTCATTTTCAATAAAAAATTTTGTTTATACTTTCACACATATTCAAATCCCAGTAAGACACAATGTGATAGATAGAACCAATGGAAATAGAAGAATAGAAGCTTGGTAGGATTTCTAAGAAGGACAGTATTAAATCAGCAATAGCTGTCATAATGTCTTGTTCTCTTCAAAACAGCTGTTCATAGCATCACGTATAATAAAGTCAAACAAAACAGGATAAAGCATTCCAACTGATGAATGAAAACACTGAAAGGCTTCAAAGCTATGAGATGGGGGCTCATGATTACCATAGAATCTTATATACTCTTACCAACTCTCATACTAGGGAGACTATACGGTATTTACACATGTGAGTTTGGTTTATTTCGCTTATGAGTATGTAGACCTATATCTTACACCATGTACAAAATTGTCATAAAAGTGGACCAAAGATCTAAACTTTAAAACTGAAATACTGAACCAACAGGAAGATAAAATAGGTAAATTCCTTGTGGTGATAGGTACTGGAAAGAATTTTCTAAATAGAGCTACAATTGGAAAAAAAAAAACCAAGAATCAACAAATGAGACTATAAAAAATAAAAAAACCCTTCTGTACAGCAAATAAATTCATTCCTGAAGTGAAGAAACAATTTATAGGATGGGCAAAAAAATTTGCTAGTTCTTCCTCAAAGAACTAATATCTAGAATATATAAAGAACTATAAAAAAATGCCACCTAAATTAAAAGACCCAATCAAGAAATGGGAAAGTGAAATGAACAGACATTTTACGGAGCAAGAAGTACAAATAGCCAATAAATACAGAAAAAATGTTTATATCCAGCCATTAGAGAAATGCAAATTAAAACAATGTTAAGATTCTATCTTATACCAGAAAAAGTGGCAATCATCAAGAAATCAAAAAGTAACAAATGCTGGTAAGGTTGTGGTGAAAAAGCAACCCTCCTACATGGTTGGTGAGAATGTAAACTAGTACAACCATTATGGAAATCAGCATGGAGATTTCTCAAAGGATTGAAATTAGAAATTCCATAGGAACCAGCTCGCATCCTTCTAAGTGTCTTCCCTGAAAATCTTAACACATCAAACTACTCCAGTACATGCACACCAATGTATATAATAGCACAATTCATGATAGCTAAATCCTGGAAGCATCCTGTATACTCATTAACAGATAGTTAGATAAAGAATATGTGGTATGTATACATAGTGGAATGTTATTTGGCTCTATAAATAAGGATAAAAATATGACAAATACAGGAACCCAATAATCTCAAGGAATATTAACATTATAACTGTAGATAGGAGCTCAGGTTATTAATATCAACAAGAATGAAAATGGAGAAAGGGTAATTGGAAGGAAGGGAAGAGGGATTTAAAAAAAAGAAACAAGCAGTATTATGCACACATACCCACTCCCAAAATGATTGTAAACAGCATGTACCACAAACATATACTTTAAAAAAAAGCCATTGCAAGATACTTCCATTATGTAAAATATTTAGTTCTAGCCAATTAAGAAAGTTCTGTGTTTTGCTAAAGTATGTTGTCTATCCTTGCTTCCTCTGTATGGCAAAAATATAGTGTAAAAATTGAAAAGATAATCACACAAGGTGCTTTGGGCACTGTTTTTTCAAGTGAAAATACTCTGGAAGCCAATTTTCAAGTCATACCATTTTCACACTTCCTTTCCTTAATTTTCATAAGAATAATCAAGAAGTCAGAAATTAGCACACATATCTAAAAAAATCCACACATTTTACTAATCTTTCAACTTTCCACCTAATTTTTAATGGGACTTTATCATTAGGGTAAAAAATTAAAACATTTAAACAAAACAAATTGCAGCTTTGCTAGAGATATAAATTGATAAGAACAAACCCTACTGGGATTTGTTTTACATATTTTTCTAAAATAAATTTAAGCTTCTCTATCTAGGATTAAAAATAATGAAATGACATAATTAGATATAAAATGTAATAGCATTTTGACAGATTTCCCCCACGCTTTGGATAATTAATGTGATCTTTATTTTATTTGACTCTTCCCTGTAATTTAATCAGAAAAAACCTTGTAGATTTATTAAAACAACTTTGGCCAATTAAGGAGAATACACAAAATCCATTTAAGAGATATGGGAAGGGTGCTGGCACAAAGCATTTTACAGTTGAGCTGAAATATAACTTAACAAAGTGAAGAATTGGATTTTTCCTTTTTATTTTGAAAAAATGTCAAAACTACAGGCAATTTAAAGAATGAACCCCCATATACACTTCAGCTAGATTTCCAATTGTGTTTGGTAATCTTTTTGTTCTCTGCCTCTTTCTCCTTTTTTTTTTTTGCTGATCAATTATATGCTGCAGGAATTCTAACAATTTATCTCCCTCCCTTACCTAAATACCTAAATGTCCTTTAACTAAATATTTGAACTCATTTCACCTACAAAGTTATTTACAACCAAATATAATTTTCTCTGTTTCTTTTCTTTATTCTAGAAATATTACTTCCAACCCCAAGCCCACTGCTAAGATCTTTAAAGAATCTAGAGCACTTGTCTTGTTTAATGCCCAAGCTTTACTTTCATACAAGAAGATTTAAAATAACATGGGGCGGGGGTAAAACTATTGCAAAAGTAATAGTCCCTTCTCACTGTACTAGATCAGGGTGTGTAAGTGCCAGCTGGTCACCCACCGCAGGCACTAAAGTACCTCGTGTCCCACCAACCACAAAGTAATACTTCAGAGGCTAACTGTCTTCTCTATGAATTTACATCAAACGAGTTTACACCCAGAGATATGTCTGCTTTCTTTGATTTCTTACATTGGTATTTGTCAAATAGAGATTTTTTAAAATGATATTCCTGCATCATGTATGAACTGGTATTATTACATACATGTGAACTTCCCCCATATCAATTTCCTCTCCTTATGAAATCTTAGGAATTTTCTTTTTCATTTGTTATGAATCCTTGATATATTTCAAATTTGTTCTGTGGGAACTAGCTTCTGTCCATTTGATATGCCCCTGTAATCCTTGGAATGTTCCCTTGCATTTTCACATGTGTGGCTTTGTGTATTTTTACTCTACATCTGAAATCAACCTCTCCACGTCACCCCAAGAAACTCTACACAGGGAGGACAGAATTTGGACATCAAGATATGACTACTAGCCATGCTTTTTTGCAATTGGAATTTCATTACTTTAAATCCTTCACATGGACACAGCCAAAGCAATGCATTTTAAATAAATACTGGCCCAATGCATATCTTAGTATCATGTATTTTGTTTTTACCTTACTCCTTTGCATGTTTTATGTTTTATTTCTCCCATGGTCAGAATCCTGGTTCTCCAGAACATTAACATATATAAACCATTTGCTCTGTTTTACAGCATGCACAAAATGCTTTCACAGTTCCCTGTATACAGACCCATGATCAGCAACAAACCAACTAAATATACTTCATGTCTCTACTGTCCTTTTTGTTTTTAGGATACATCCCATAGTATATACAATGTTTACATATCGTTGACAGCAACGTATTTTTCTTTGTGACTTGTTATAAACTGGACATACAGTTAAAACCACTTGGTTTTGTCTGTATCCAGTGTTCCCTTGCTCTTGTCTGGGTATCTTCTCTTTCTGTCCTGAAACCCGCCAGTACTGAGCCTCACGCTGTTCGGTTTTCCCATGCGGCCTCTGGTTGTTGTAGTCATGTAGCAACCTCAGAGCCAGCTTGCCTTTTTCTTGACTATTTTAGTTCCTAAATCATCATTTTATTTCCCTGTTACTTGTAAAATGCACTTGATAGGAGAAGTTTGAGGACTGGATGTTATGTGTTAGACATATGCAATGTTTTTGGAATGGGCTTAATGCCAGTTACGGGGGTCTGTCATTCAGGAGACTGTATTTCATGATCTTAAAAGGCCAAGTAACTAAGATAACTGTCAAATTAATTTGAACATTTAAACAGTGGAAGTGGATCACTCACATTAAAATACAGAAAATTGCTTTTATTTAAATACTGAATCTTAGCAACATTTGATTGAGATAAGCAAGTCAATTGTAAGATGAAGATTTGGCTGCAGGCAAGATCTTATGCTTTTATTCATTACCGTTAGGGAAAAAAGTGGCAGATACTGATGCAGACTCAGAGGTAAATATGCATAAGAAAATGTAAGTAGATTTCAGATGTCAGTTATTCTTAATGTGTGTATTTTGCATATATGTATAGAACTACAGTTTAATATTTCATGGTCTACCAAGAGTTTAATTTATATTTAAAGTACAGTTTACATTTTCTAAATTCAGGACTTGTCCTAAGAATTGATATTGATTTAGGAAAAAAAACTATTTTCATTTCTGTGAAGAATTGATTCCAGTAAGATCTATAACAATGAGATTTCTGTAACATAAATTAACCTGAATATTTCTTCTTGATTATGTATGACGGGGATGTGACCCCTTGCAGGCTAACATAGCCAGCTCCCAACCATATTTAAAGGGGCTACTTCTTGTTTTGAGACTTTTTTTGACATGATAGACTATGTTCAGATATTTATTACAAATGGATTGAAACTTCATTTTATCAGGATATGGGCTTTAGGTAACTATTTTAAAGGTTTGTTAGCAGCATAAACAAATGTAACAAGTAAGAAAGGGCCTCTCACTTCTCCTACAGTACACACAGCCATGCACATTTTTTAGTGTATATTTGTAATACAGAATGTCTATATTCTTTGTGGAAAGTTGGCATATAATACATCTTAATCCCTTTTCATTCTTTTTCCCTTCTCTACCGCTCCCCTCGACCCATCCCTCAATTCTCTTCCTGTGTATTACTACTTTTGTACATGATTACAGCACCTAATGTTTAATTTTAGCCTAGTCCCAGGAATCTTCTTTATGGCAAATGCAAGTGTATCTAGCCTAGCGTAAAGGATTTTTAGAGCTTTCATATCATGGAGGAAAATACAAACTTTCTGTCTTCAATATGATAATGTCATGTGATAAGACGTGATAAACACTATAATAAGCCATAGCCAACATAAATGAATGACTATTGGACAATGGCGAGTGCCTAAGCTAACATATACTATCTTGTATTTATCACTCTGTGTAAAGAAGGCCTTGAATTTGTACTAGATTTCTCTCTTTAAAAGCAGTTATGGGTGATTTTTAGTTCTTAGAACCCTAAATTCTTGGCTTAGACATTTAAGTAAGACAAGGCAAACGTTACCACTCTGAAAGTTAGATTGTCCTTGAATTTAGGGTAGCAAAAAAAATTGATGGGGTGACACCAATAGCAAGAATGACCTGCATTTTTAATCCATGTAATTTTGGTATTGGTTTCAATGAGCAGTAATTCGATTCCAAATTAATTTAGAATTTGAAAGAATTATTGGCTTATAGACCTGGAAAATAACAGTGATGCATCCGACTTCAGGAATAATTGGATCCAAAGGCTCAT
The DNA here is from genome assembly GCA_004027295.1 of Dolichotis patagonum. Classification (NCBI taxonomy): domain Eukaryota; kingdom Metazoa; phylum Chordata; class Mammalia; order Rodentia; family Caviidae; genus Dolichotis; species Dolichotis patagonum. The sequence continues at coordinate 24,443 of PVJX010013566.1, read as the reverse complement.
ATATTGGCATGAAAACATTTCTAGGCTGGCTTCCTTTCTATATATTTGCTTCATTTTGAAATAAATTCTTTTATTTTATGGTAGCCATCAACAGTTTCAGGTTTATAACATCTGTGAAAGCCACTGAAAATAGGCCTATCAATAAATGTATTTAAAAATCTCAGCTATGAACCTCATTGGCCCAATCTGAATCATGTGTGCAGAGCTGGATTAACCACTGGGGCCAAGGAAATGGCATCTTTATCAACTGGGGCTGATCATCACATTGACTAGGGACGGGAAGAACATAGTTTCCCAAAGAGCATGGCCAGAATAGAAGGATAGAATAACCTATGTAAGGCATTGCAACCTCAAGTGATTTGACCCTGCTCTAATACAAGGACCTTGCAATTTGGTCCAAGGTCAGATCAGATAGTCTTCTTTGCAGGAAAATAGCTGTAGACTTGACCAATATAACATATAACAGTATGTAGCATTCAAAGTTGCAATAGGACAGTATCTAACCCTCAAGATGATTCCTGGTGTCAGACTTATGATTTTCATATAAATCAAAATATTAAGTCATATAGCAACAAAAGCACACACACATATGAATGGATAAACATACCCATACACATGATTGGAAGTGAATATTTTGTGTAATGCTTTACAGTTATAAAGTCTGTTAATATATATTAACCCTTGAAAACTCTTTAACTCATGATTTTCTTTAAATATCTCAAAAATAAACACTATAAAGACATTCATACTTCTTTTAACTTCTATATTCTTCTCTTTATGCTTTTAATACTATCTGTATACATTTTATGCATAATCATTTGTTCTTCTGAACAGTATTAACATCACTTAGTGCTTAGTGTTGTCTTGCTTTATAGTTTACAAAGCCCATTCACATAAAGTCTTGGTTACTTTTCTCTCATTGCTAAGACAAAATACCTGATGCCCAAAATGAAGGAAAGAAAGATTTATTTAGCTTACAGTTTGTGGAGGGTTCAGTCCATTATCAGCTGGCTCCAAGGCAAGGTGGTATGAATAATAGGCAGCTGTTCATGGCAGGCACAAGACACAAGAGCAAAAAGGGCAAAAGGGAAAAGTATGCCTCCTTCCTTCCCTTACATATTATAGTATGCCAGCTTCACCCATGGGCGGGTGCAGCACTCACAACTGCCTATCCCAGTGCTAGACAACAAACCAAACACAAACACTAGATTCCGCTGCCTCATGACTGCGTGAGGTTTTGGGGAGATACCCAGACACAAACCATTATTTCTTTTTTAAATTTTATTTAAAGAAAGAAAACAGAAAAAGGGTAGAAATAACACATAATTTCAAAAAAATAAGCAGTAAGAAATCACTAGTTGATAAATTACATATTGTCCTCTTGGAAATAGTTGTTCAGGTTACAAAATTAAAGCATACAAAGTGGACATTTAAACAGCAAGACTGCAAACAGTTCTATTTAACTATCCAACAAAAACTTAGTATTATGGGTATCAATTCTACACACTTAAACATACATGCAGTTATATCCTTTAGAGCACTTTCTTTTCCTCTCTTTTTTACAATAGCAATTACACATTTTGGGTTTTATACTCCTACATTTCTTATTATTTTTTACACTAGAGACACTGTGATATTTATAAATATGTTTCTTATTTATTTCACTAATGAGGACAGTCTAAAGTTGTCTCCATTTGCCTATGAAGGACTCAAGATCATCCTTTTTATAACTGAGTAATACTCCATTGTATAAAAATATCACATCTTTTTCATCCACTCGGCGGTTGATGGGCATCTTGGTTGTTTCCAAGATTTAGCTATTACAAATTGTGATGCTATGAACATGGGTGCACATAGATTACTGTGATATGACCTTTTCAGTTTTTCTGGGAAAATATCCAGGAGGGGAATAGCTGGATTGAATGGAACTTCTAATCCTAGTCTTCTGAGAAGTCTCCATACTGATTTCTATAGTGGTTGCACCAGTCTACACTCCCACCAGTAGTGGAGCAGTGTTCCTTTTTCCCCACAGCCTTGCCAACATTTGTTATCAGTTGATTTCTTGATGGCAGCTGTTCTTTCCAAACTGAGATGAAATTTCACTGTTGTTTTAATTTGAATTTCTCAAATGACCAGTGATGGTAAACATTTCTTCATGTATTTATTTCCATTTATATATCTTCATCTTAGAAATGTGTGTTCATCTCAGATACCCATTTTTGGACAGGGCCTTTGAACTTGGGGGGCTTGATGTTTTTCAATTCTTTGTATGTTCTGGATATAAGTCCTTTGTCTTAGGGGTCATTGGCTAAAATTCTTTCCCATTCTATGGGTTTTTTTTTCACATTGTTGGTGATTTCTTTTGAAGTGCAGAAACTTTTCAATAATATGAGATCCCAGTTGTTGATTCTTTGAAGTGTTTCCCATGCAGTTTGTGTTTTGTTCATGCATTCTCTGCCTACCCCTATGTCTCCAAGACTACATTATTTCTTTAGTTCTCTCACATAACAAACTGGCACATGTTTACAACCAACCATTGGTTGTTCTTAAACAACCTTTAAACAAGGATCTCCACTAACCACAAGACATTCAGTTTTACATAACTACAAAATAAAAATGATTTTGCTCCTCTACTGTGCTGCTGCTTTCAGCAAAGTTTTGTCAGTGGTGTTCTAAACTCCTGCCTTACCGTGTTTCTCAAAGTCAGTTGTACCAGGCAAAGGATCATCACTAAGGTGCTGTGTTGACACAGTAGACAGTAAATACAGGAAGGTCTCTCGGGAAAGAAGAATTCCCTGCCCAAAGACAGGAAGATGTTGCTTGGCTCTTACTAGAGATGACGTTGAGGCATTATTGAGATGGAATTTGGCAAAGGACTCAGTGAATGTTGAAGTTCTGCTTCAGGCGAGAGTTATTCTCAGAAGGATCTCTAAGGAAAACATAGGAGAAGGATCATAAAGAGTAAGGTTATGACAGCAATTGTAGAATGTTTTTAAAAGCTTTATTGAGATACTCCATAAGAAATAAATGCCTCTTGGCATTTTGCAGTATTTTTTTATCCAGAGAATTTTACAAAGTGGAAGTAAAATTCTTTGATTGTGTGTTTCCTTGACTGCTTAACGTTTTATAGACTTTAAGCTTAGCTGAGAGACTATATGTCCAAGTCAGTTTATCTTTGTCTTTCTTATCCCCAAATGACCTTATCTTGATTTACATAAGTACACGTAGATTTCTATTCAACCATGTTTTAAACTGTTACAGGTTTACTTGGTTTATATGGTTATATCATAATCTCTCTTTTCTTCTGGGCTTACTTCCAGACACTGTGAAACTGGCTTCTAAATTTTAATTAAGAGTACCTTTTGTTTGGGACATAAATTAAAATGTTCTGAGTTTCTTTTCCAGTGTCAGATTCACAAAAGGTAGCCAAGTGTAAAGCACAGGGGAAGGGGAAGATGCTCTGAACTCTGTAAATTCTTGCTTCACACTGTAGTTACTAAGCTGATTCACTAAGTAACGGTACATTGTAAAGTGGAGTTGATAATCCAACCATGATCCTCCACCCAAAAGGCAATGTCACAGTTAACCAGGGTCACACAACTATTTAGTGGCACAGTAAGCACCAAAACCTGATTGTTTTGACTTGGAGACAAAGTTTACACACTGTGACTTCTCTTGCCTGCCAGCCTTTGGACTCTCCTGTTTAAGGTGAGATGGTAAGGGACAGACAGACCTTGGATCAACAAAAGATCTTCTGGTGGTTTATCTAGCACAGAATGCAAGAAATTATCCAATTATCTGATTGGAAGTTACTTGCCACTCAACAAACACTATTATTTCTGTTACTATTACTACTATCATTAATGTTAATAATTCCCATTTGTTGAATGTTTACTATGAGACAAGAAATATTTTGAATACTTTACATACATTGACTCATTTCATCATCTCAAAAGTCTGTTTCTGCAACTGAGGTGCAAAGAGGTCAGATAATTAGCCTAGGGGTCATAAACAACAGCACATGATGAGCATGCTTATTGGAAGTATGTTTTTGCTATAGCTCAGTGAAACCAACTATACATCTGCATTTCACATAGGTTCCTCTCAACTACTTAAAGATTTTTGGAGCACAGAATCTTAATTTAGGGTCAAGAGTAGAAGTTTCCTGAGATATGGTAGCTTCCTAAAATAACAGGCATCTTCTGCAAATAGAGGGAGAGGGTGGAAACAGGTGAAGTATCACTGTAATAACTGTGGACCAAGTATTTTCCCTAAAGGCTTTTATCTGTGCTAGACTTCAAGGCAACTGGTAAGTAACACGTTATTTTTCAGATGAAGACTCTGAAGCGGAGAGAAATGAGATAAGCTCTTTCAATCACCAAACTAGGAGACAAACAGTTATGATTCAAATCTGTCTCCTTCAGATCCTTGACTCTCTTCACAGTAGCCATTATTTCAGGGACCAGATGGGAAAGAGGACAGAAGAGAAGAAAAATGAAAGACAAACACAAGAAAGTCAGGCACTTAAGGGATTCTGTAGACAGTGTTTTAGTTTCAAGTCTCAGCAAATGATGAAATTAAGGCCAGGAATGGTTCCCATATACTAAAGACTTTACACACACTGAGAAATAAAAGAATCAGGTAAAGGAAGGGCAGTCATATATAAGAACCAGCCTACCTGATAAAATAAGGGATAGAAACCAGGAAGTTAGTACTTAAAAGATCATTTGAAGCTACAGAGCTTTTGTGCAACACGTATTTACTGCAAAAAGTGCATGCATATTCTTACTATAGTGATATCTTACATTTGAATATCAAGGGAAAATTCAAAACCTTTTTATTGCTTGATAATCAATACCTAAGAAGAGTGTGGACATGTAGTGGTTCTCCCTACACTTTTCCTTTGTGTGTTCTCTAACCCCGAACACACCTACCCACACACACACACACACACACACACACACACACACACACAGTGATGAGTTGGTGTCAGAACTCATTTGTCTAAGGACTCAGCCTCCTCCTACTCCTGGCTAACGCAGGTGCCTTCTTTCTGAAGTGCTTCCTACCTGTAGCTCCACAGTTGCTTACCTATTTTTGGTTTCTGTAATCAAACATGAGTCAGGTTCAAGGTGCTACCGATTCCCGGAAGACCTTGGATTCAGCACTTAACTGCAATCAGTTATGGAGCTGGAGCCTTCCAGCTGGATAGCTGCTGGTTGACAGTGGGAGAAACAGCGTCATCAGCACAGCAGGGGCTGCTCCCTGCCCACTGGGGCAGTGCCTGCAAGTGTAATTTTAGAGAGCAAAATTAGAATACAAAAAACTCTGATATACTGTACCTCCACAGTAGTGGCTTAGGAGGAAGGTAAGTTAGAAATTAAGTTTTCATGCATAGCATCAAATATGCTGTTTTCCTGAAATTTATATGAGGAACATTTCATTAAGAAATTCCTTTAGCCCAGATTGGGTGCTAGCTTTGGTGAGATAGTAACTTCTGTTTCTTTGCTGTGTGATTCAGCAGGAGAGAAGACAAGAACAGCCATGAAGAAAAGGCACCAACCGACACTCCGAAGTTCATTCTGGAGGGCAGGTTTTATATATCCTCTCATTATTTCCCACTGAGAAGTAATGGTTGCTTAACAAACATTTGTTAAATGTGGGCATCTGAAGCCTTCTTTATGTTTTCCTGACTTTGCTGCTCAAAAGTTTACCATTCAATCATACCTCAGTGGGAACAAATTATCAGACCCTTCCTTGAGGATTGTGAGACTGGACAAGAATAACCACCTAGGTACATTGTGTGGCAGTGCTTATGGAAACCTGTAGCCTTAAAGATAAAATCTGCTTTCTTCAAAGATTTTTCTGAGCTGGCTCCTAATTCGCTCAGTCATTTTACAGATGAACAAAGGAAAAGGTAAATGTGATATTGGGAACTTAGATTTGTTTCTATATCATAAAATAAGGCACAAGGATTACCATCATTAAAACCTCTGTGAGTAAAAATATAAGGAAAGGGCTGTCTGGATGGGAGGATCCTAAGGCAGCAAAAGGAGCCAAAAGGAGCCAAATTTCTCTAATAAAATGGCAATCCTTTTTGCCAAGCATGCAGAGAAATGAATGAATTCTTAAAATGTGCCAATGGGCTTGAATTTAGGGTGAGAAATAAGAGAATCTCTGGTTCAGGAAATGAAGAATGAATTAAGTATAAGTACCTTCTTTTGTGCCTATTACAAAGTGATCTTAGTTTGCCAAGAAAATTCTTAGGTTCTTTCTGACAAGTAACAGCAGACTTGAAGTTTGAAGTGAATAAGGTAGCTACTGCCCCATGATCTTAATACAATTGGGTTAAAATTTATTATAAACAAAAGAAGTCTATATGCCACACATGTAGACAGGAACTGCAAAACTTACTGTAGTAACCAAGCCAAACATGGTTAGCTAAGCCTGTTCTTTAAGCTCAGTAAACTCCTAGCTGTCTCAGTGCAAGTGCTCTATGTACCACTTCACACAAAGGATCGTTCCCGATATCCAAGACAAGGTTCAAGAGGTAGGATCCTGTTGCTCTATATCTGGCATCAGCCAAGTAGAAGTTCTTGTAGTCACTAGCTGATTCTAGGATGAAGGCTAAAAACTACCAGGCTTGCTAGAGTCTCACAGTCTCGTCAAGCAAGAGTGAAAGATCCTGCTAAAATCCCGGAGCCAGTCCACATTTCATTAAGGGAAGTCTGTTTCTAACATTTATCAAATTAACTGAATAGCCATTCATTTAAACAATAGGAAGAGCCATATATGTTATTAGTCGTGTTAATTGCTTACATTGTAGGTGTTAAGACCAGGTAACAGATATAAATATAGCTGTCATTGCTGCCCAAGAGGCGTGGCCTGTCTAATGTATCACTAGTTCAAGGCTCTTGAAAGGTTCATTCTCAACTGAATCAGTGAACTAGCCCTAAAGTTGAAGCTGTCTATGACATAAATGGTTACTTGTCTATAGAAGCCATAGTGTTTTAAGTTAAACTGTAGAAATGTAATAATTTCCAAATTTTTATAAAAAATTGTTTGGAACAAGAGGTGAATGCCCTTGGAGCAGGGCAGAGGAGTAGAAAGACTGGTGACAAGGAGGAAAGGTTAAGGACTGTACCTAGATTCAGAGCTGAGTGCTAATCATGCTCATTAACTGTAACACATGTGTCAATCTGGTATGGGATATTGATGGTAGGAGATGCTGTGCATGTATGGAGACAGGGATAATCTTATATAGAAGGGTTATTAGTATTTTGTGCTCAATTCTGCTGTGAACCTGAATTTTCTCTTTAAGAAAATACTTATTTTCAAAGTCAATAAAAAAGAACTTTACCTGGAGCAAGTTTTCAATGTGAGAGGATTCAAGCAACTATCCAGAGAAAAGGAATGGATTATTCAACATCCTAGCTCTAATATTACTTCCCAATTCTCAGTGCTCCCAGGTTTCTCGTATATAGAGTGCTGAAAATGTCGTATAACTTATGATAATTAAGAGTTTAGTATTTCCTAAACACAATTGTGCCTGATTATAGAAATCTTTTCTCAATAAATTGCAAATGATGCAATTATAACTTGGTTTGCAGTCTTGCTCTTGGCTTTAAAAAATATTGTGTTTTTGTTGTTTTTTTTTTACTGAAATTGGGAAAGTGAATTTGCTACTTAACCAGATGCTAAATATACTTGACTTTCTTGATTTGGCTATTTAAAATTTAGTATATGTCATTGATATTACTTGTTTAATATTCAATTCAGTACTATAAAATCTGGATACTACTGCAGCTTAGGGAAAGAGATTGATAGTATTTATTTTTTTCCTAAGTTTGGGGATCTGGGGATAAGAAAGACAGGATGTACTGATAGCTAAATCTGCTATCTTGAATGGACTGCTATATTTTCTTCTTTTGGGTGTTTTCCCAAGTTTTTATGATGAGCATATACTGCTTTAAACATTTTAATAGTATAATATATGTTTTATGTACACGTGGATTTTTTAATGGATCAATTGTTAGTGTTTCTTATTTTCTTGGACAAATTAGCATTTTTTACAATAGAAGGAAACAATAAAAAATTAATTCCTATTTCAAAGCTTGGTTTGAAACGCGTTTAAGCTCACCTTTAAAAAACGATGTTTGTCAAAGCTGTTGCATGTCTGACCTAAATGTGCAAAAGTTGCCAAAGCTGCTGTTCTGCTCTTGGAAGTTGCTAGGCTATTTCCATGGAAACAATTGTTTCAAATTATTAATAATATAAGTTTGAGCTCAGAGTGCAAAGAGCTAAGCTTGGAAGAAAGAAAATCTCTTCTCCATAAGAAAAGAAAAAAAATGAGGATAAGAGAAAGAGGCATTTTCTTAAAAATGAAATTTTATTCTCACTGTTAGGTTTTGCTTTGTTTTCTTTATTTGATTCAGAAACCATGAGCATATCTGTCACTCAAGCCATTCATGCAAGTCTTGGAAAACACAAAGAACCCTACCTATAAAAGTTACTGTTTTTCTGATTTCACTCTAAGAATTTGAAATTTTAATACTATATATATATTTTATAATTCTAGAAAATCATTTACTCTTTCTGTTGTTCACCTTTTATTGATCCTTATGTAAAAGGTAGCAAGGAAATAGAAAAATAATGGAGGTCAAGAATGAATTCACTGCTATGTAAGCAGAAATTGGCCCATATTTGGAAGATTAACAGATAGTCAATAAATATTTGCTAAATAAATGAATGAATAAATAAAAGTAATGTATTCATCTAAAAATGTGAAAGATGCCAGCTCACAGCATATGTCCTAATTGTGTTACCACAAGTTGCTACTTGCTTTCAAAACCCTTCAAGAGACTGTATAAAACACACACAAGACCACTGACCTCCTGGTCCAGTCACTGTTCATTCCTTATTCATACAAATATTTAATGAAATTTTACCATGGGAGTCCTATGGGAGGCCTGTGACATAAACACAATGAGAAGTGTTGCCTATCTTCATGGAGTTTATTGTCTCTGAAGGAGGAAAGAGATTTTGATATCTTGTTTGAGACATAAATAATGTAATGATAGGTAATGTCTGTAGAATGTTATGTCACACTCATGGTAATAAACATGTTAAATGTATTTTCTTGTAATTCTCACAACAGTGGATACACACACACACACACACACACATATGTTAATATGATACATGATACAATCAAGACTTGATCCTATGTGTTAACTTTTATATTACATCAATTAAAAGAGGCCACAAAAATCCTGATTGCTTCCATCAGACTCCAAAAGACTCATTTCAGAAAATGATACAAAGATCTCTTATTTCAGGGTTCCTACAACACTCATATCCTCCTTAAATAAGAGGAATTCTAAATTCACCTTGGTTATATAGTTAGTTCTTTGTGAAGCATGGCTGTAGACTGGCACACCCATGGAATCTGAGGATATGAAAGAAAGATTTGCTTTTACTGCATTGTTCTTCTAGAATAGACAGAGCTCTAGGTTATGACCACCACACCTCTGCCAAGAATTCCACTTTTGAGAATGTCTCCTCCACCCATTTACCTGGTCATCATAGTACCCCTCTGTCCATCTAACCTGACTCTGCCTCAATCGCCTCAGTGCCTGACCCAGGCTATGCCCAGCACTGACACGGTTAAGGTATAAAGGCGGCCGTCATGACCAAACTAGCCCATCACTGTCTTTCCTAGTACTTTTGGCAAAGGCAATATATTCTCTCTCTGAGTGCCCAGACCATAAAACATAAATTGAAGAATATCTGCTGCTACTTGAACTCTATTCTTACATGTTTCCATGCCATGATCCGAGCAGAAGAGACCACAAAACAAAGGGAATAATGTGTGGACAGATTCTAAGGCGTGCTGGAAATTCCCTTTGTTGTTTTGTAGTTTTAGCTCTCTGATGCCTGGTAGGACAGAAAAAGATAAGATTCAACACAACACAGCAACTAGGCTCTAGCTTTCCTGATGCCCACCTGCATTTCCCTTGTTTGAATTTTCCTGAGATATTCCAAGATCCTTAAAACAAATGACCCCATCTGCCAATATATTTCCAGTTTTTTTGTTGCTCTTGTTTTTGTTTTGATTTTGCCATGCTGGACAACCTGGAGTGTTACTGTGTAAGAGCCACTCAGCTTCCAGGACCTTCCTGTACCCTTGTACTGAAAGTTACAATGACCTGGAAAAGAAAGACACTTCCTGTCTTTGGCAGCAGCTATAACAATCCTCAATTCCCCCAGTGACCCACTGAGAGTTCACTGTGAGTAGGGCAGTGATAAACAGCTTAAAAATATTATTTTCTTTAATCTTTGCAAGTGCCCTTTAAGGTGAGATGTTATTATACAGTTCATTTTGTTCCTAAAAAAATGAATTTGCTTTAGATGACGAAAGCACAGATGAGTAAGGAATGACTAAGCTTGGATTTGGCCATAGGTCAGCATGATTCCAGATTTGTGAGTACCTAAGAGTATTCCTCAGAGTACTGTTTCCTGCTCCGTCTCACAGACCTCCTTTTCTCTGGCCCTATGTTTCAATTTTACTTGTGTAGACCAAATGATAGTGCCAACAACGATTGGCTTCCATCCATTTGAAGCTTCATTTTTGTCTCTTTCTTACTCTTACCCATTCAAGAAGAGCACCTCATTTCACAGCATATGGTGATGCTCCTTTAATTCAGTCCATCACTTGCCAACAGGTCTCCCCAGGCCAGGCTGTTTCCCACAGGCATAAGCATCTTAAAGGTTTCCAGGAACCTTTAAGAGATTGGTGAGGTCCATGAACTTCATTTAAATCTGATTTATTTGAGCAGCCATTCTCCTTGGTTTCTCAGTGGCTTCACTCTGTACAGCCTTCTGAGAGACAAAGAAAAAATTGTGATTCACTAAGATAAAGTAGTTGAGCCCCATATTCATTTGGAATGAGCTTTTACTAGCGACAAAAATGTCCTCAGCTAACAACAGAGTAGTCTGGTTTCTCTAAGCTAAAAGCAGCAATTAAACCCTGCAGTTTCCCAGAAGACAGTTGCTACTTGCATCCAAAACTTGCACAGCAGGAGCTGTGAAGTAGAAACTGCTGTAGATTCACAGTAGGGAGGCCACACAACTGCATGACCCGGGCCTTTCTCCTCCTCAGTGGGTCTCATATTAGAATGAGTCTGTCTGCAGCCACTTGTAATTGACGCTGGCTGCCTTCCCAGTCACACAGGATGATCCCTTCTGCAATCCATGGACCCTTCCCAAAGCATGGATCTTCTCAGTGCCTTTGTTTCATTCAGCTGAATCCTTTCCTTTTCCCAATTACTCAAGATAATGATTTACCTTCCACTTCCTGTAAATGTGCTGATGCATCTAATTAGTCAAAAACATTTTCTGTTTTGTTAGGATTTCCATGCCAGAGATCATTATTAAGAGCAAGTTCTCTAAACTTTTAAACTGTGTCCCACATCCTCTTTGGGCCTTGGCATGAAACCAAATATGAGGCAACTAATGCTCGATTATATAGGAACTGGGATCTGGGCCTAAACTTCTCTTTTTCTTTTACTCATCATCACCCTTTTCACTATTTTTGGATATATTTGGCCTTGTCATGACCTCTGCTCTGTGGTAGAGAAGAGAAATGAAACATAAATCTATTGATTGCATGCTGTCAAGGTAGCCTGGTAAAAGCTTCCAGCAGAGGAAGATCCAGTGATTGAAAATGAAGAGCAAGGATTTCTGTTATTGCCCTTTTCTTTTTTCTTGTCTCCATGTTTTCATGAAGAATCGTACAGCATATTTTATTTTATTCTGCCTGTACGCCCAAAATTGAGCTTTCAAAAATTTTGTTTATTTATGTCACTTCAGACTTGAGAAATGTTACATTGAAAAGAACAGAACTGGTTATTAAACAAGGGCAGCAGAGAAAATCTTGCCCACCTCAAACTTGCCTGTGTTGAAGGCAAGACCTACTGCCTTGGGGTGTGAGCAGGATCTCTGGGGACAGGGGCACCTCTGTGAGTTTCTTTGGAGAGTTCCCCAAATCAGGGAGGGGGAATCACCTGAGTATCCAAGAAAGAGTATCCATGAAGCCACAGAGAGTCAACAGTTCCAAATAAGGGATTGTTTTTCACCAAACTATTGCTGAACAGTTGACAGCCCAAGACAAATAGCTGCTCTACTCTATATCCAAGACTCCCTCCTTTTTAGCAAACTTAGGCCTCTACACTCAGGTGAGAGTCCTCCCCCATCTAGTGGGGAGTGAGGTGAGACAGGAAAGGGCACCACTCAGCTTCAAGCTCTTTTGGCCAAATTGCATGATTGAACAAAATCTCCATGCTTGAATTCAGACATGCATGGTGTCCATCTTTTAACGTTAAGGACACTGTTTCACAAATGATCATTAGACTAAAACTAAGAATGCAAAATGGACAAAGACAAATGTCCCTTAAGTTTTAAGATCCTATTTTTTTTATGCAGTAGAATTCAAAACAAAGCATTTAAAACATAGGATGTAAAAGGGACATCTAATTATGTGTAAGTGTGTAATATCATGAAAAGATTTTAGTTTCACAAAGAATTTAAGAACTCAGACAGCTCTTAGCAGCACTGTTTTGTCCAACCCCTGTCTCTAAGCAGAGGTTTTATTTATATTTAGGCATTTTCAATTAGCTCATTTATACTTAGAAAAATGAAAAATAAGTTCAGTGAAGATCATTATAGTCCTTATGTTATGCAGCTGTCATCTCATGCTTAGGAATAATTGTGGCTCTCTAGGCCTGTCTTAGAGTTCCATAATATCTGAAATCATCATAGTTGGTATCAAAAAACAAAATTTTGGCCTTAGGAGTAGCCAATCATGATCATACTAGGAGAAATAAGATGGGTACCAAATATTTTTGCCAAAATATTTCTTTGAAGTTGCCATTCATCAATGTCAATCCATAAATTCATTCTTCTGTGAAGGAACTGATTTCCTTTTGTCTTTTATTTTCTGTCTCCTCTTTCCAATCTCTTTCCTTTGGGTATTATGTTCCCAATTTTCTTATTGCCTTCTGTTTCAGTCAAGGGTAGTAGAACTCCTTTCAGCATGTATTGTAGACTGACACAGGACATAGCTGAGCACCTATTGGCCCCCAATTCCATCTTACACTAATAATGATCACTTCTCAAAGCCTACTTTTGATGTGCTTTGCTTTCATAAGGCCTCTCCTTACCAGGGAAAGGATAGGAAATAAAAGATTTACAGATTTAGACATGGCCACACCTTTAAACTTAAACTCAACAAAACCAATTTTAATAATTTATTTGGCACAAATGTAGCTCTACAAATACTTGAAGTATTTTCAATCTTTTCATCATTATTTTACCAAAATTTTCACTTTCAATTTAAAATTTAAGCATGGGAATATAGTATAAAACATACATTTTGGTAGTTTTTAAAATAACATCGGGATTTGTTGCAAAACAGTTATTTGTTCTCTTCTTAAGCAGGTTTCAGGCTCACTAGTGTTTGGGAAACTTAATCACTTAAAGTCATAGTCATTGCCAAGAGTGTCATTCTTTCTGCTTTCATGGTTTAGAATTGCCTTGTGCTGAACTAATCTTTTCTAGCTATATCTTTGTACAAAGACTCACTGCTATCAGCACTTTCTTCAAAGACAATGGCCAAAGTCATTTTGTTAAAACAAGATGTGTGCAAATTAGAACTGAGAACTTCTTGTCATTTGCTATGCATATGGGGACCATTTGATGTAGTGGAAAGAGAGTATAATTTATAATGAAAAGCTTTGGATTTAAATCTGGAATGTGGGCAGTCTTTTGACATCTGAAACTCATTTTGCTTATTTTGAATATAGAATGATAATAAGTGCCACATTATTCTGATGGTCAAAGGAAATCAGAATCTTAACAAAGGGAAAATAACAACAAAGTAAAGGAAGGAGATGGATAACCTTCCAAAGATAAATCTTACATGTTATATCTAGTGAAGTAACTATAGACAATAACGATAATGACATAAGCCAGTGGTCAGGGTGAGTTATCTTCATGTTAACATTGCTGCCATTGTCCTAATTTTGCATATGGGGAAAATGATACATAGAGAACATTAGAAATTTGGTTATGACTATGCAATCAGGAGGGTCAGGGTCAAGATTCAAACTCAGGTAATTTAGTTTCAGTATCTTATTATTAACTGTTATAACTATTAGAGTATTTCCAGTTGTGTAGACAGAGATGAATTAAATTTTTCTACAAGGTAGTTTTATAAGGTTACTGAACAAAATTCCATAACTGATAGACAAATGACATTTATATTAGTGGTTAGGGAGTAATGCACATAAAGTTGAACATTGAAGTGTCTTCTTGCACTTTATGTATTCTTTTTATGCATAATGCTAAGGTTCATGGAATAAATAAAAGTACTATGAAAATACTTCAGTATTAGGGGCCTGGTACCTCTGATCCTTTTTTAGTAACTTTAAGCCAGCACTAACTTGCAACAGTGAGTAAAACATAAGATCATAATAATGGTATATTTTTTGTCAAAAGGATTCTGATTTTATCAGACTAGTGTGACTATTGAATACTACTTTAATTCATCAAATAGAGGAGAAGAGAAGTGACCTAAGATTATTGCCTATCATGATTATTCATTTGATAAGGGATTTGAAGCTAGATAATATTTACAAGCATTTCATAATTTAACACCCTTTGTGTTCTCTGCTTTAAAAGATACTGTAGTTAGGTCAGGCAGTTAGGTATAGGTCATGCCTTTAACCTCAGAATTCAGGAGACTGACACAGGAACATTGCTCAAATTCCAGGCCAGCTGGGCTACATAGTGTGTTCAAGGCAAGCCTGAACTAGCAACATCCTTTTGCAATCAATCAATCAATCAATCAATCAACCAATCCAGACAGACAAACAGACAGACCATTGCAACTGTTGGTTTTACTAGTTCTACCATTGTCCATTGTCTTCACACTTCTTTCAGGAAGTACTAGTGCTTCATTGGTGCTCAATGAATATTCATTAGATGAATAAATGAAAGCAAATATATATATATATATATATATATATATATATATATATATATATAATACAATGGTAATTATGATGCAGTCAGATATTACAAGCAAGAAAATTTCTTTGGATATATGTATAATCACTATTATCCATTTCTTACTGTTGTTTATGTACCATGATTCAGCTTAACAAGGGTTAAGCCTTTGGTTTGGGCAAGTGTTTTTACTTTTAGATAAGCTTAGTTGATAGCATTTACTTGGTTGCTTCCTAAAAACTTCACTAAAATGAAAGGTTGGTTTTTGTCTATTAATTGCAGATGTCCATAAGGAAAACAGAAGAAAAAAATCAGAACAACAAAACCAGAAGGGTGATCAGAAAATGATTCAGCAGTAAAGAAAATCAAGGAACATGCCAAATTCTTCGGGATTAGTGTAGGTAACTAAAACTGAAACAATTAGATCTCTGTATTTGGCCAACACACACACCTCAAATTATTTTCTGCCCTCACAGAAGTCTGAAAGTTTGTTCTCTTAGAAAGACATAATGGAGAAACTCAATTGTGAGTCACCCCTTGTATGGGCAGTGAAACATGCCAAAAGTGGTGATGGTAATAGTTCATACCAATTGTCTGTAACTTTTCCCAACTCAGTTCCCAGAGCGTTGGTCACTAGGAAGGATACTGATAATTTGAGCAGTCTGCTGTTAATTCACATGCAAATCATAGGGAAACAGGAATGTTTAAAGTAGAGGGGGAAAATATGCAAAGAAGTGATTCAGGAAAATTTCAGGGCCATGAATTTTTAGATTAAAAATAGTAGACACAGTGAGTATAAAATATACCCACATTTGGGTATGTTGTGAAAACTAAGAACACTGATAATAAACTGGATTTATTAAAGACTGTCAGAAATTAAAGACAGGCTACTCATAGAAGATAAAAATTCCAAATGACTACGAACTCCTCAATGGGAATAATGGAAACCAGAACAGACCATGTCTCTGTAATTGTGAAATAATTTAATAAATAACAGAATTTATACCCAGAAAGTTTATTGATTTAAGTTTGGAAGACTTTAGAAATTTTCATATATGCATAGTCTCAAAAACTCTATGTTCTAAAACATGCTCTTTGAAGAAGCTTCTTGAAAATGTGCCCCACAAATATAAATAGTACATCGAGAAAAAAAGGAATAAACAGAATCTAAGGATCAGAAGACCAAATCCAAGATGCAAGCAAAGGAATCCCCAAGTTAGTTGTGAAAGGACGCCCAGATGACTGTTGGAAAATATAGAATGTACATCTGACATTGAAATAGGGGAGTGTCTAAGTTTCCTTTCTTGTTGCTGAGACAAAATATTCAACACCGACAAGAAAAGGGAGCAAAGTTTTATTTTGGCTCACAGTTTACAGACATTTCAATCCATAGCTGACTGGCTCCAAAGCAGGGCAGCATGGCAGAGGTGCATGGCAGAAGAGAAAGAGTCCGTGATGTAGCAGGCAGCAGCACCAGCACCAGTGCCGGCGCCAGCATGCATTCTTTCAGGCTAAAAGCCTACTGGTTGGTCCCACCTACATGCAGGGTGGGGCTTCCATTATCCACAGCCTTGATCCCAGGATCACACCCCTAACCCACATTCTTACACCCCGATCCAGCCACCTTTACAGCTCCTCCCTGGTACCACGTAAGGCTTCCAGGGACATCTAGATACAAGCCATAACACAGGCAGACAGCTCTGAGATGTTTCCAAGAAGACGAAAGCAATGAGATGACTGACGTGTCTGCATGTAGTAAGAGAAAATTTTACATAGCTGGGAGAGAATTTGTTAATGAATTTCTGATAAGTCCATAGAATATTAATCAGACAGACTATAATTTTTAACTTCAGGGAAGTAGAATGCAGGGCAACAATTTTAGTGTACTGCAAAGCTCAGTTACAAGCAATAGTTTGTCATATTGAGTACTGGTTCAATCATAATTATGACACAGTCATTTCCAAGAAATGATGGTGATAAGAAGCCTAAATCTTCTTATGTTGGACTATATGTGCTAATACCCAAACCTCCTCCAAATCAAGAAGAGGCAAAGAAATCATGTTAATTAGAGATGTGAAGGTAAATATGAAAATTAACAATCAAATTTAAAGTGGTTGCTTCTGAGAAACAGGATGTGGGCAAACTTCTGGATTGAGGGTGTTTGTTGTGTTCAGTTTTATTTTAAATTGTAATTTTTGTGGAATTGTTTGCAGTTCAAATTATGTCTGTGTATATTTGATTTAAAAAAGGTAAGTTAAAAGGAGTAGAAAAATGCCCGGAATAGAAAAGAATCCAATAAATGATAATATGGTGAACTTGAGTTTTGGGAGACTGACCTATTCAGGACATTTTATAGGATCTTTCCCCTACCAGGAGTGGAGAGTAATCACTATGAGAATTTTCAAACACATTTAGGTGCTGAATGGTGAAGTTACATTAGATAGGGCAGTCCTGTACTCACTCTGGTTACATCAAAACCAGGAGTCATTCTGAAAGAACAGTCTTTGTTTATCACTGTCCGGCAAGCCCTCATCTGTTCGTCAATCCTCCCCCAACTCTCATCAAGTAAGAGCACACTGGGAAACAGGCCAGGAAACCTGTGGCCATGACCTTGACTATGAATACATCCAGCATAACAAATGGAAACCTCTCCATTTGCCAAGAATAGGATTCTCTCATCCACTCTATTTATAGAGTCATAGCCATATACGTCAAAATCTAGAATGCTGTCCAATTTAGAAATCCCCATCTCATGTAAGTTATTTGTAAAATAATGAGTGGTTTGAATCCTATACAGTTAGAATATTGGTTCGATAAACCTTTCATGTACAGAGATGAAAAGCAAAACTAGAAGTATACTACAAATTAGGATAATTTCAATAGTATTTATTAACTTCGCAACACGTAAAACTTGCCCCTAGTCTAAGGTAATAACTAAGATTAGGATATATCAACTTTGTGAGGAAACATGTGTTCCATGCTCTCTAAATATTCTTCTAGATTTCTCAGATTGGTCAGCAAAATCAAGAATCTATGTCTGTAGGATGTCTCTGAAAGTGTATGTTTGGAAGGAGGAGAGTCAGAGTGGACACTAAGTAGTCATTGATGTCAACATTCAGAATTTTAAAGGTACTTTCAAAGGAATTTTCTGTATAAATTGTGATGCAGCCAGTTTTAAACCAGTCACCACAATATAGAGCTTAATAATCATCTTATAGTGGGATATTTTATTTATTAGACTGAGTAATTATGTGTTTGGATTTGAAAGTAATTTTATAATATACCAAAGGATGATCTAATTATATCAACTTTAATAAACCTGACCTGTATTATTCTAAATATTACTGACCTTCTTTAAAATTTTGAACAACTCTTTGAATGGATGCTAACTAATGAGTTAGGTAAATGTCTTTCCTGGGAGAGGACTCATTCTTTAGAACTAGTCTCTGAGTTTGTCTTTCACTACTTCAATATCTCAGGATTGGCCATTATTTTAAAACTGTGCATGTTGTGATATTGCATGAAAGTTTTCTTCTAGCCCTTAGTCCTTCTCAGCATCTTTTTCTCACAGTTTGAAAATGATGCATAAGACAAGCTCACAAAGGGACCAAGCTAATGTTTTATTCATTGAAACTTGTTATTAACTTCATATCAGATGCCTTTCAATGTATATTAGAAGCAATTGTGATAAAACTGTTTTTCCAGAATCGTAGATCAAAAGCAAGTTCAATTTCTTCTAGTTCTTTTCATATACTATGGTGCCAATTTGATGAAGAGACAAGATCAGGAGATAATTTTTAGTGCCAGTGATAAACTGAGTGGTTCTGCTGAAGGAGGAAAAGGAAGACAAGTGTATTAGTCTTTGAGAACTTCTCTTGCCAGGAAAGATTATCCAAGTAGATGGTTGTCATGGTAAGAAAATGCAGCCTTCCCTTTGAATGTCAGGTGAAGAAAATATCTTCCCCTTCCCCCTCCAGAGCCACCCTCTCACATCAGTTTGTCATTGATTGCCATGACTTGCATAAATTGCACTAGCCATACAGTTTACCCTACCCACTAGCTCAGAAGTCAGACCCAACTTTTGATTGCACCTTAGCTATCAGAAGGAAGGAGATTCAGGAGAGAATGATAATCTAGAATTGGAAACATTCTATATTTTAGCTGGCTCTAAGGAATCTTACAAGAAGAATGATGGACTGCAGGTTCTCAGAATTAATGGGAATGTGGAATCTCTTCAGCTCTTTTCTCTTCCCCTTCCTCTCTGTATTGTTTGATAGATTCTCTTTCACATCTGTAACAGGTACATTTGGATGCTTAAAATGTCAAGGTGTTTTTTACCCTCTTGTTTCAGAACTAATCAGAATTTCAGCCAAAGAATCCCTTTCTATAGCAAGAGAGCTGGAACAGCAGGTGGGACTGATTCCCTTGCAGTTTCAACTTCCAAAAAAGAAGGCTGAAGAAGCTTCAGTGAGCACAAAATTATGAAATGTGGTAAAGAAGCTGCAGTGAGAATGAGATTATGAAGTTCTGTAAATGTCTATATTTATTTTGTCTGCCACTAAACTGATTGTAATGGAAGAGGGCCACGTTCTTTCCTATGGTTCCTGTCGAGTACCTGACCCACAGGCTTCCTATCCTGACACACTGGTAGATAAATGACACAGGCTAGCAGTCAGTGTGTCCCCTTCAAGGTGAGACAGGGCTAGTCAAGGGTGGGCACATAATCTACAACCGGGTGGCATTTTGTGAGGAGTTGATATAACTCCCTGCATGGAAAAGCAGTGGGTCTTTTGTGGAAGCCTAAAGCTGTCAAAGTTTACTTTAGCTTCAACTTGAAGACAGCTTGCCAGAGAAAGAAACTGATCAGAGGAAAAGCTGAGAAAAATCTAAGAAAAGGGGCAACCAACCTTATGTAAAGGTCTGGGATCTGGGTTTTCATTAAGTAAGCCCAGTATTACTTTTTCATTAAGTCAGCATCCATTTCCTCTTTGAGGATTGCACTGTATTCTCACTTACCTTCTAACTCCCCAAATGAAACATCTATCTAAAAAGAATTATGAAAGACAATACCACTGAAAGTAAATATTATGTGGAAAATGTGTGGTGTATTATGTGAATCTGGCAAAAATCTGTTATACTTCTAAGTGAGATTTCAAAGAAAAATATGAAACAGACTAATTCTTACAAGTCTTCAAAAGACCAGACAGATCGCTACAAAGAAAAATTACAGGGAACTCTAGCCAGGAGGGGGAATATGGGATAAATGAATAAATCTCTACAATCTCTGCTTCCAATAATTCCATGATAATTGTCTGAAGCTGTTCATAATTAGACTCAATTATGGGATTAGTTTGAATTATATTATGAAACAATTTACAGAACATAACCACTGAAGACCTAGGTATTAAACATAGTAAATGTGTTACAATTCTGGGTAACAACATTTCAGCAGGAAGCAGTGAGGAATATTGATCTATTTATAATGAACTTATGCCCAAATTACCTTTTATTTCCAGTTAACAAGGGTAATGTGAATACAGAAGAATTTATTTGGAAGTGATGACCCACTCGTTACGGAGGAAGAGAGAAATGCGCCGGTTGTTTGACTTCAGAGGAAGCTCAATTTTAGGAGCTCCGCAATGCGTAGGCTTCTGCACAGGCAGGCCTAGAGGAGAGCGAAGGACAAGACTTAACGTTCTCCCTTCCTCCATTAATTTGGTATACAAATTCCTATAATCTTGTTTGAGAAGCTTTTCAAACTGGGATATGTGATAACATACCAGGAAGCATAAATACGGCATAAACTGGAAAGCTCACAGATGTATTTCAAAGCCATGGCTTAATTCCTAGTGTGTATGTTAATCATAGCCTAAGTTTGAAAAGCTTAGTGAAGTGTTATAGAGTATATATTTCAACCTTATCCTATAAGTAATAATATTGATAATAGTTAACATTTTTCAAACGGTTTCTACATGCCAGGCTCTAAAGTGAGCATTTTCCTCCTCTCAAAAATATGATTAGTAGCTGTATTTTATAGATGAGACAACTAATAAAACAAATATGGCTCATATTCTGGGGCATCAATTTTACTTTTAGCTATAGACAAAAATATGCCCATATAATTTAAAACATTTTTATTTTCATGGAGCACTGCAGAAATAGCTCTAATTTCTCACTATCCCTGTAGACATGACCTTTGCCAGTGACTTTACACTTATAGCCATTGTAAAGCTATATATATATATATATATATATATATATATATATATATATATATATATATATTTGCTGCTGACCCTGTGTTTACCCATATGACTTGCTGTTGCTGATGAAATGTCACTGAACAGGATATAAGCAAAGGCTTTAAAAGTATTTGCCTGATTGAGCGTACTTCTTTACCTACCAGTTAGGCTGCTCTGCTTCTTCTCTTGTTCCCAAGGGGAAGAAGAGAAACATACACGTCTCCTTAGTTTGATTCTGGTCACTCCCTGTGGCTTCATTTTTTTCTCTTCTCTTTCTTGAATTTTAACAAACATGAGCCCTGTGATTCTTCAAGTATGCCAGTTGCTTGTGACCTTCAAGCCTTGTTCATACTGTCTTTCTCCTGAAATGTTTTCTCACCTTCATTTACCAGTTTCCCATATCCCTAAACCCTGTCCATCTATGACTGCACTCAGTGGCCATCTGCCCTGGAAAGCTTGTCTGTAACCAGTCCTACCTTCTCAGAATAACTTAGGAACCTACATAGGGTGTATGGTCTCATGTCTCTATCAAAGGATTTTCAGTTTTACAAATGTTTGCTTGTGAGTATGTCTCCCTTCTCCCACCCCAGATTCCTTAAGAGCACTGACTCAAGAACTGTGCCTTGTATAAATATTTGGATATTAAATATTTTTATTTGGCATGAATTAATGAATTAATGAAAAATGGTCAGGGTGCCAGGTAGCACTGAAGTATTTTAATAAATAGGAAATTGTCAAAATAACATGTATGTGTTCAAGGATACATGAAAACAATATTTAAAGGGAGAGTGGAAGAAGACCAATAATAGAAACTGAGGAGAAAAACATGGAGGAAGAGGGACAACATGATTTTGAGAGAGAGAGAGAGAGAGAGAGAGAGAGAGAGAGAGAGAGAGAAAAGTGACGGGAGAAAGACTTTGCCTGGATTTGTCAATCAAGTGGTCACAGCCATTTCAATAGCTTGGGAGAGTTTGACTGCAAGGGTACAGTGAATTGAGAGTTGAATAAACGAAATGAAGCTATGGAGGAACACAAAATGGGCTTTTTAAAAATTTTATTTAAAGAGAAGAAAGAAAAGTAACTAAAATAAAACAGAATAAAGGGTAGCAACAATACAGAATTCCAAGGAAAAAAGGAAAAGAACAACAACAAAAAATCCTAAGAGATTATTACTTGACAAATTACATACTGACTTCTTGGAATTAGTTGTTCAAATTATAAAGTTAAACATGCAAAGTAGACATTCAAACAGTGAGTCTGTTAACAGTTCTGTTCCATGATCTGACAAAAAAAACAGCAATATGGTCATCCATCTTACCCACTCAAATATACATTCAATTATATCAAAAGGGTAAAGTTAAACACAACAAAACAGAAGAAAGCAGATCACAAGAAAGCAATGTAAGGGACATAAATTCCAAAACTAGACAACTGGAGATATTCACTCTCTATCGTATTGACTCTTGTTTTCTGCCTGAATAGTTGTCCATATTGTCACATACAGGGAATTCACATGAAACTACATAGTATGGAATTGATCTGAGCAGGTTGAGGAGGGTGTTTCAGGTCTTCAAGACCAGACAATAGGGAAGCCAACAATGGCTGTCATAGTGTCTCTTATTCTCCTCAAAACAGCTCTCCATACCTTAATGTGTGTTGAACTTAAAATAAAACAAGCTAAAATCACTTTGAACAAAGAATGATAATCTTGCTGGATTTCACATCATGACATTATGGAATCAGCACTGGGTACTATAGTGTCTCTTTTTCCTCAAAGTAGTTGTTCATTTCAACATGTGTTATATAGTTGGTTCTTATAAACTGTTTATAAGCTCTACACATGCATGAGTCTCTAAATGTATATCTATCCTTTCTGTATTAGAGGGAAAAACAAAACAAAGTAAGATAAAACAAAACAATTCCTAGAAAAGCATGAAGCAAAAAAGTCATATATAACCACAATACAAGG
Source organism: Dolichotis patagonum (assembly GCA_004027295.1). Classification (NCBI taxonomy): domain Eukaryota; kingdom Metazoa; phylum Chordata; class Mammalia; order Rodentia; family Caviidae; genus Dolichotis; species Dolichotis patagonum. The sequence goes on along the minus strand of PVJX010013566.1, from coordinate 1,166 downwards.
TGATCTACAATGGTTACCATGATGTCTCAGCAGTATATAACAACATTAATAAAAACAAAGCATTGGAGACATTATAAGACTTCAAAAGCATGCAATAATCAAACCAGAGTGGGTATCTTAATGAATCTTGTCATCTTCAGCATAGTTGCCTATACTCTTAGACTTGATGCTATCAATCATAACAGATTTAAATAAAATCAGTCAATATAAAGTAGCAATCTAACAACCCAGATTCAAATAAGATCAGTCATAATAAGACAGTATAAGTTATAAAGGACTACAGATTAAGTTGATAGGAAATTAGGGATGATTACCACAATATGTGCTCTTATTTTTGGGATAGCTGACCATGTCCTCAAGTCTAGCATAAGTAGACAAACTGAAACAGCACGTAATCCATCCAAGCAGAGTGATGAGAATAATGTAAATGTTAAATCTTGTAACCCAATTAACAATATCCTCTACCTTCCTTTTTTAGACAATTCCTCCCCTTTCACTCCCATAGGGAGCACTGCTTGTTTTGGGTCCCCCTGCCTCCCTATATAGAACACCTCAATGGACTCTATCTCCTGATCTACTCTGCCTGTGTTTCTCTCTGTTAATATTTCAAGGCCATCTATACTAGAGATTACAGTCAATCTTCTCTACTTTATTTCTGCTCTTCTGTTTTTCTGCCATTGGTTGTCTATTTTTCTGTTCCACTCCACTGTCTTCCTCATTCACTGAGGCCTCTCTGCCATTGTTCCTGAAATGCTCGTATTCTTGTTCTCTCTCTCTCTAAAATGTCCTTCAGTATTTTTTGCAGGGTTGGATTGGTGGTCACAAATTCTCCAAGTTCCTCTTTGTCATGGAAGCATCTTGTTTCTCTATCAATTTCTAGAGAGAGTTTTGCAGGATACATCAATCTGGGATGGAGGTTGTTCTCCAGGGCTTGAATTACTTCACTCCAAGCTCTTCTTGACCTGATGTCTGTGTCAAGAAGTCTGCTGTGATTTTGATGGGTTTTCCTTTATAGGTGATCTGTTTCTTTTCTCTGATGCCTTTAATATTCTGTTCCTATATTGAATTTCTGGGATCTTGATTATTATGTGTCTAGGTGTAGCTCTGTTTGGGTTGTAGGTGGCTGGAGTTCTGTATGCTTCATATATCTGCATATCATTTCCTTT
>PVJX010013565.1:0-45917 GCA_004027295.1 Dolichotis patagonum | reverse complement strand
GCGTCAGTGTGCACTGATCTCAGGGAAGTAACTGGGTCCCCGCCAGGGGCGTGGCCTAGTTCAAGCAGATTCCACCAATCCGATCCGCGAGGGGAATAACCAGCTGAAGCCACTTCCTTATGGAGTTAGGACTGTCCTGCCCAAATCCAACATGTCGTCCAGTCGGTTTCCCCTTTCCCATGGGAGGGTCTTATTCACATCACTCACCGTGTCCCCGAGAACTGCTGGACTGCCCAACCTCCGACTTCAGCACGGCTGCAGTGGGAATTCACGGTGCCTCTGGGTGGGTCGTGTGCAGTGCTGGTCCTGGCGAGCTGCACGCCGGGCTGTTCAGCTCCGGGCTCCGGCGGCTCAAGCCAGTCGCTTTGGCGCGGATCACTTGTTCAGGTCGGGCGGAATTCAGGCATCTTGAGGTGGGTGCCGTGCTCGTTGATCTTATCTTCACTAATAGTAGCCCCAGGACCTCTTATTCTATCGGGTTTTTGCGCTTTAGTTTCTTTCTGTGTTGTGAGAGTCTATCTCTCTGTGTTTGGGTCTCTCCAGGGTGTTTTATTCTGGCATTTGAGCTGTCTCTCTCAGAGAGGGTCTCTCTCCTGCTACCTACCAGTCCGCCATCTTGTCTCTTCCAAGAAGGTAAATTTTATATGAGGACAAATTTAAAAATAAAACTTCAGGGCTTTAAAGCTCGATACAGACTAGAATGTCTTCCGTTTAACACACAAAGAAGTAGACAAACACACCCACAATCCTAGAACTTACTCTCTCCTGGGCTCAGATTTGAGCGAAGAATATTTTTAGCCAAGATGATGCATGTATGAATTTCTTCAGGGTTCATCAGGATAGCATAATTAGCAGCTGTAGAAGCCAGGGGGAAATGCTGAAGGAAACCAGGACTCTTCTATGCAATTTCCAAAAGCAGAATCAGGATCAATAAGGGAGGCACTTGGAATTTCCAAAACCAGTGATGACAAACCTGTTAGAGCTTTGAGTTCATCAGCCCCTTGTCCTTGGAGTAGTGACTGTTTGTGGTGAAAACTCTGCTGATCTTAAAATCTCTTCTCAGGACGGCAGTGTTAGTGGTTACTGTTGTACCTAGCTCCTGAGTTCCATCCCCAGCACACAAAACAAAACAAAACAAAACAAAACAAACCCTTTTTCCTTGGCCACCTCAGTTGAATGCGTTTTGGAAGCCAAATTCACAAGAAGTTTCTCCACTGGGGAGTTTGTGGTTCCGACCTCAGTCCACCACTTCCCAGTAATGAGGTTGCTGTATGAGCTTTTTGTTGTTTCAGGGTGGAGTTTCGCTGTATTGCTCAGGCTGAACTGGATTTGTAAGTGCAAGTGATCCTCCTGCCTCAGCCTCTTGTACCTGGGACCACAGGCTTACACCACCATGCCCAACTACTCCAAGGACAAGGGGCTGATGAACTCAAAGCTAGATAGATTCAAAAATAAAACCCCCATTGTTCTCATTTTACAGGAAATGAATAAAAGCCCAAGGGAATGAAATTACCTGGCCCAAAGCAAGATGATAGTTATAAAATCAAAAAAGATGTATTTCTATTCATCAGGGGTTGGTGATGCCCCAGCGGCGAGGTGTAGCGCCTTGTCAGCAAGTCAGGGTCCTGGAGCTTATGTTCTGACCCTGAACATGTAGTCAGTCTTGTCCAGACTCCCACGTATCAGTCACTGGCTTCAAGCAGTAATGAGGATGCAGTTACAAAGAGCAAACTACCATCACAATGGAGGGGCCCCTCCCAGTTCCCCAAAGTTTTGCTGCTACAGTCACCCCAGAAAGGGTATCTGCTCTTTGCCTACAAAGGCCATTCTGTGATCTGTTTCCAGTCCTCAAACCCCTGGTTCTCTTAGTGAGCTTTTCTCTCTCAAACCACTAGGTCTCCCACGAAGTTTCCTTTCCAAACCCCTCAGCATATGGGTTGTTTTCTTTAAGGCAAAGTCTAGCAAAGTTTCCCCTTTCTACTTAGACCTTATAAATCGCAAGTTACTACTGGTAACTCCCTCTTTTTCCTCGATGATAAATTATGCACCCACAGTAAAGAACCGCCTCCCTCCACTGACCCTCTGAGGTCTGTGTGCCTTCTTAAAACTGCCAGTAAGTCACCCATAATGGGGAACCCAAAAAGAAGGACCACGGGGGCCCTGAAAAATCAACTTTTCTCCCTGGTATCCGGTTCCAGGCTGTGCCATTCCCTGGACAATCCATCTTCAGCCCTCATCACCTCCCTACGAAGTAAGGCCTAGCATTCCACTGGGGAGGAGGAGGTTAAACAGCTTGCTGCAATTACCAGCAGGGGCACCTGTGGCCCATAAAATCACAAAAGGAACCATCTAATGATTAAAAACAAAAATGCCACTCTTAGTGTGGCCCACTCCCACGGAGTCCACTGGTACAGTTCCGCTACTGGATGGGAAAAGAAAACTGATCACACTTTGAATGCTGAAACCAAACCCCCAAGCAAGAGATGAATGTTTAGAAGGCAGTTAGGTCTGGAGGACTTGGCCCTCCTGAATAGTATTACTGCACTTAGAATAGAGACCTCAGAGAGCTCATTTATCCACTTCCACCTTGTGAGGACACAGCAAGGGTCCATCGTGGAAGAACAGTGTAAACACCAGACTCATCTGCTAGTGCCTTGACCTTGAAATTTCCACTCTCCAGAACTGTTGAGCAATTAATGTCTACTGTTTGGAAATTATACAGGCTACAGTATTTTATTATCACACCCTAAATAAATGGAGCAGATAGCTGACTCTGGAGGGGAGGGAAGGTCAGACATACTAGGATTTGGTAGTCTAATAAATCCACGTCTCCCTTAATGGAGGGGACACATTCTGAGACCACACCATAGGTGATTGCACTGTCATGTGACCTCACCTCTGTGCAAACATCAGTGTATTTCTACAAACCTCAGTGGAGTTAAGGATTTCCTTTGGCAATAATTTCCCTCCACAATCAGTTTATCTTCATTTTAAAAGTTGACACTTTCTAGTTCTGTTTTGTTTTTTTAAAATCGGTACCAGGGATTGAACTCACAACTGCACGCTTGCAAGGCAGGCACTTACGCCTCTGAGCTAAATCCCCAGCCCCCTATACTCCACACTTTCACAATGCTACAAATAACAATTTGTGAACTGTGCAAACCTACAGTTAGCAGGAAATGCAACATCCTAGTCTGTTCCAGCCTTTTTTCCCACAACATTGAATAAACTCTGCTTTAGTCACGACCTTGATGGTGCTGAAGACATACTTTGGGGGTCTGGCCCTCCATCTGGGTTATTGGAAATTTCTCAGCGTCTGACATGGATTCTTCCTGAATTTCTGTTGGCCTCACTGCCTTCTGTGACGCAGATCCTTTACCAGCTCTGCCCCGTTAGTAAGACTGGAGCTACAGTGGAAATAAGTGGTGAGCAGTAGCCATCAGTGATTTGCCAGCTTCACAGTCTTCACCCGTTTCTAATTTCATTTCCAGGTCAATCACTTGATGTAGCTGCTCACTGGCAGTATTAGCAATGAATTTTGTATGTTTACATGCCATGATGAACAAAATAAAAAGGACACTAAATCAAGCACAAGAGAAAAACGATACATTCAAGACATCTAGTAAACATGCGATGTAGGAGGTGTGGCTGACCACTGTGAGATGTGTGGTCTGTCATTCAACAGGCAAGTCTGCCTGTACAGTGTGATGGCAGTCGCTTCCTTGAACATCATTCCTTTGTCCTGTTTTCTCTGCAAAAGAACTGTTCTGGGGGAAATGGCAGGTGGAACACAGCTGAGGCCGCAGCCACAGCCGGGATATGATCCAGCATGGGCCGGCTGTACTGGTTCCCCTACGAGTCCCAATCCCGTTTACCATCTGAAGAACAAAGGCTTCCTCATATTTGGTTATGGCAAATTAGGCAATTACACAAAATGCAGGATTGGAACCAAAATTTGTTTTAAAGTGTGTTTTTGACACTTGAAGGATTTCATTCCAAACTCTCAATTATATAATTACAAAATAAAAATCCACATTTCAGGAAAATGTTCTTAAACTTAAGATTCATGTCATTTATCACAAAGTTAGACAGTCAGGTGTATAAAGGAGAAACAACAGAAGCAGTATTTACAATTTAGGACTACATGAGACACTGTAAAGAATCTTTTGTTAATGAACAACACATTACATACTTCTACATACTACATTTTAAAAATAATGCAACTGTAAATAAGCTGATGAAGGTCATAGTGTGAGGATATTAACTTACATTCAAAGTCACCATGTTGAAGACTTTAATTCAAGGCTGTAGTGATGAAGACTTTAAATTCAAGGACAGACTAAGAAAGGACAAGGCAAGTTCAGTCAGTTCCGTGTGAGTACAAAATATTAGGACTCACAAAATGGATTAGCCGAATTACAAACTGTGTTCATTTCTCACCAATAAGAAGTCTTTCCATAGATCAATCACACAGTTTTTCTATCCTTGTGTAGGTATTTCCGTTACATTTTAAGTCCTTATTCAAAACAAAGGTTCTCCCCACTTCTCTATTGTTACATAGAAAATATTTTAAAACAAGGAAATGTCTTCCCTAACTAGAGAACAGTTTCTGCATTGACTTCTGGAGGGGGTAAAAGGGGGGGGGGGAGTCCTGCTTTCTCCTCTACCTCAAAGCTGCACAAAGCAAACCAAAACACTCCAATTCCTAGTGTAGCATCGCGCAGGGCCCAGGGCCAGAGACAATATTTCATGCTAGTCCCCTGCTATATGCTGAGCACAGTGCAGTTATTTACATTATTAAGAAATCTATTAAACAGGCTAGCGCTGTCCCAGCACTTCCCTCTGCAGGAGCCTGGCTAAAACAGGCGCGAGCAGCGGCGTCTGCGGATGGGGACATCGAAGACTCTCCTCCGCCTCTCCGCCTCCTCCTCTTCATCTGATTCATCCATGTCTGCTGAATCATCATCGTCATCTTCCTCCTCCTCCTCTTCTTCCTCGTCCATCTCTTCGTATCCATCAGGACCCATTTCCTTGAAAGAGAAAAGAATCTTTTGATAAGAAGGCAGCCATCAAGGAATTTAAGGCAGATTTTTGTTGATCTAGAATACCAACAACCAGACAAGCCGTCTACCAGTTTTCACAGAAATTTTAACAGTGCGGCTGCAATACTGCACATGCTGGTGCAAGATACCTGAGTGTACACAGTATCACATGGTCAATAATGCTCAGAATGTTCTAATGGTAAACACATTTCATGAGGACGGTACTTAGTTTTCACATGGTGGTTGTTCATTCAAGGTAGCAAATAGACTCCACTCCTCCTAAAGATCGAAGATAAAGTTTTGTTCAACTTACATACTAATTCATTAAATAACAATTCTTTTATTAACCTATATGCTTACAGAAAAGAGGTGAAAGTATTAGTCAGGTAGGACCTCTACTGGTAACTTTTATGCACTGTCAGCAAAACGTCTGAAAGATTGTTATTAAACTTCTACTACAAAGACATGTTTTAATTCAAACATCAGTAGCCTCTACTTTAAAAAAAATTATTTTTATTGTTTCAGTGGCTCAAACAACAGTCATTTATCATCTCTCCTGGTTCTTGTGGGTTGGGTATTTGGGAAGTTCTCAATGGGCCAGTTCTGGCTTGAGGTCTCTCATGATGTCGTCAGATGGCTGGAACTGGCATCACCTCGTGGGATTCTTCACTCACATGTCAGGTACCAGGGCTGGGACGATCCACACATCTGGGGACTGAAACAGCTGGGTTCCTGTGTGCCTCCTTTTGTCTCTACAGAGCATCTCTATCTGGTCTCTCCAGCATGGTGGCTTCCTGACAGCTGGACTTACATGGTAGGTGGCTCAGACGCCAAAGGCACATTCCAGGAGAGCGAGCTAGGCTGAAGGTGTACTGCCTTTTCCTAACTTAGCCTCAGAATCAGTGTTACTTAGCCAATTCATGAGTATCACTAATATCGGCCCACACTGTGTGGGTAGGGTAGCCTCTGTTTAAATTCACTTGTTGGAAGCTTTACAAGAGGAAGTAGAAGTGCTGAATACAAGACATGAGCATCTCCTACAAACTTTAGTTCTGCGTAAGCATGGTCTCTAATCAAGCCTTCCCTGAGTTGCCTGCCAATGTTCTCTCAAAGACTCAATGAGATGAGCTGCTACATTGGACCTAGTTGGTAACCTGAGAAGCACTGGGACACGTGGAGCATCATGTCAGCAAAAGCTCTTCTGGCAAAGCTTTTATGATGTCACACGACCCAGCACCCCACCATCCCTCCAATCTCATCTCCAGCTGCTCTCCCCTCACTGACTGCACCCCAGCTTCCTGTTTCAAACCAAGCACACTTTTGCACTTGCTGCTTCCGCTGAACACTCTTCTGCCAGGTATCCACCTGGCCCCCTCCAGTCCTTTTGCACCTCAGCTTACATAGCACTGAGGCCTTTTCTAACACATCTTTCCATTGGAACCCAGCAAGACACTACTCTTCTCCTGTACTTTGATTTTTCTCCGTAATACTTGTTACTGCTTGGCACGAGTATATAATGTTTACCATAGTTTGTCTCTTCCAATTACAGTTACAAGACACAGGTCTTGATTGTATTGTTACTACAGTACTCAAATATTTGTTGAAGGAACAAGTAATGCAAGAAAATTTATTATACCACAACAATGACAATCAGAGACTATACACAGGAATGACTTGTAAGATAAACCATTAATTGAATCTTTGGATAAAAATATATTTTTTAATTTAAGGAATGAAGGCTTTAAGATTCTGTAAGAGGGCCAAAAGGTGGGAAGGCTAAGACTTTGGAAATGCTAAAACATGATGTCCAGGTGGTTTGATTATTAATTATTTAATGAAGAAAACTGTTGGAGGAATCTGCATGTCTAACAATAGGGGCATAGAGAGAGAAGTTTACAAACACTGCCAGCAGATGGAAAGAGGAACACAGAACAAGAATGGAAATAAGCAAGCAGTTGGAGCCTCTACAGGGCTCTCAAACAAGCACAATAAACCACCCAGCTAGACCAGGAAAAGGCGTGTGACTAACCAAAAAGTGTATTTTGAAGTGGCGAAGTACAAAGAGAAAGGAAATATTAAAGCATACTAATCAGACTGGTAAAGGACAAAAAAGGAGAATGATTCAACTTCCACATCAAGAAAACTAATAAATAAGCAACAAATTGAAAACACAATCCCTATTGCCTTTTTAATGTTGATTAGAAGTCCAGAATTCTCATTTCTGTTTATTGATTTGTCATCTTGAGAGAAGACATTTTAAGGCAGGTCAAGATTTTACATGTTTACTTGTGGTTAGGAGAAAATTAAACTAATAAATACATAATAAAGAGGGGGTTGAACATGTAACAGGTTTACTTATTATAATTTTAAAAGGAATTGCTAAGTATGTATTATCCAACTTCTCAGTTTTAATGTCAAATATGGTGAATACTGATATAAGCCCATGTAAAAAAAATTCTTTGGATTCCTCAGTTAAGTTTTAAATATCCAAGGAGACCATGAGACTGGAATGCTTCAGAATCACTGTCCCTAACTAAGGACTATTTTACACCTATCCTACTGTGAAAAATAAGCCTCAAAAGGGTCAAGCTGACGCAACAGGAGCTCCACTCCCTGCCTAAACAAACCCCAGGGCCTTTTAAACTTTAGGCCAAGGAATGTTATCAGAGATGAAGAGAGAGATAATGATAAAGAACAACTTCATCAAAAAGGCATAATAATTCTAAGCATATTTATACACAATTATAACGCTTCAAAATATATGAGGCAAATCTGATAGAACTAAATCCAACAAAGCTGGAATTCTGGAAATTTCAACAAATATCTTTTTAGTAGTTGACAGAGCAAAGACTGGAAAAAGCATAAATATACAGATGACTTGAAAAACACCGTCAACCAACCAATCACTTTGACCTGTATTAATAGAATAATATTTCCCCAAATGTCACAATATACATTCTTTTCAAATACACAAAAATCATTTACCAAGATATGTAAGTTCTTCACATGTTGAGCAATAAAACATATAAAAGTATTGAAAATACAGAGTAAATTCTTTAATCACAATAAAATTAGAAATCAACAACCAAAAGATAACTGAAAAGTTCCTAAATATTTGGAAATTAGTACATTTCTAGAAAAGTCATGGACCAAAGTTAAGTTACAAAGGAAATCTGAGACTATTTTGAAATAAAGTTAACACATCAAAATTTTGAAATACAGCTATAACAGTACTTAGAGAGGTAAGTCTGATAATGTCTACTTTATAAAGCTAGAAGAAAAACAAATTAAACCCAAAGTAAGTACAAGAGAAATAAAGACAACTGAAGAAATCAATGAAATGGAAAGCAAACAATAGAGAAAAATTAGTGAAATTCAAAGTTGTTTCTTTAAGTGGTCAACAAAAGTGGTAATAATCATGTGACGAACAGAGAAGATATAAGTCACCAATATTGAGAACAAAAGAGGACATGTGACTATAGCTTTTGTAGCCATTAAAAGGATATCAAGGGAATACTGTGAATAACTTTACGCCAATAAATTCAACATTTAGATGAAATGGACAAATTCCTTGAAAGGCACAAATTATCAAAACTGAAACAAGAAGAAATAGAAAATATGAATATTAAAGAAATTAAACTCATATTTTAAATTTTTTCCACTAAGAAAATTCCAGTCCCAGACAGATAGCTTTCTGGATGATTACCAATCATTCTAGGGTAACATGATACCAATCTCACATAGATACTGGATTGGTCAAAACCTGAAGTCTGTTACAGGAAGTAGTAAACCCCTAGAACTGGACATACAATTTCTAACATTCCTCCACTGGGGAAGAGGGCTAAAACTTCACTCACAAATCCAGACTACAGGCCCTTTTCACCATACCACAAGTATAATGTTCTAAAGGCTCATCATCATGCTTTCCACTCCAAATTGGACTTGAGAATGTGTCATCGCAGGGTAAGGTGAATGTCACGCCTCAGACTTATTTCAGACCCACCTACTAGGACCATTCCAAGAGTTAAAGGAGCATTTTTTGAACATTCAATGCCCACAGCTCAGTTGCACTCAGGATATACAATTTACTATTTCTATTATATAACTGAAGCTTAATAATTTCTTTTAATCATTTCAGTTCGTAAGATTGGGGTTATTGTTATACCCATCAAAAGTAATCCTAAAACAGGTGTATTTAAAAATACACCTCACTGACTTGAGAAATGATCTCTGGAAGAGACTGTGAAAACCACAAGGCTACCATTAAATCCTCTTTGCAATGATCTTTATAGGATGGCTGTTTGTTTTACTAAATAGGGAGTTTTAGCAAAAATAGTAGAAAACTGTTTTCCTAGTCGTAATGAAATAAAGCCAATTCTAATGTGGTACATCTCATATTCTAACATATCTAAGCCCCAGAACTGGTTTTAGAAACAGTGGAAAAGTTGAGTTTTTACAACAGGTAATAGCCAGGTTTCTCCAGTTGACGAGTAGGGAGCTATTGTTCACCTCTCCCTACACATTCACAGGAATGTTCAGGGTTCTCTGGAATTCGTTTATAAATCACTTATCTGCCTAAACAAAGATGCTCTGCAGAGTTAATTCTACAAAGTTACATGAATCAGCACTAAAGGAAAATTTAACTTACCAATCGGGCTATAGACACCCTGAATGTCGGACATGCCATATGGAATCGAGGAATGGCAACATTGAAGATCTTGTCTTTAAAGTAAAGAAAATGGAAGGTATAATATCCTTCCATGTATCCTGATGTTGTAGAGAATGTGGTACAGCTTGTATACTCATATACCCGACCTGGGCTGATGATTGGGAATTCACCTGCAGAGTAACCAATAACAATAAACCAAAGTATAAAAGTTAGCTCGTTACAGTAAATAAGATATGTCTTCTATAACATTATGATATAAATTATATAAAAGGAAATGTACAGTTAGAAAAAAGAGCCTAGAAGGAGATAAAAAAAAATGTTAACAGTGATGGGATTATAAGCAACTATTTTATGCCTGCTTGACATATTTTCTCATTTCTTAAATTCTCTATACACCAATGGGTAACATCTAGTAAAACAAAACAAAAACTACACATTTTTTTCCAAAGAGCTTTCAGGCCTAAAGATAACAATCTTTAAGATATGAGTAATAAAGATGTCATATACTTACCATGAGCAAGAGACTAAAACATAAAGTCACGAAGACGCATGCAAAGAATTTGGACCAGACAAAATGTCAGTCACAGGGGAGATCTTCACACCAATGCACCAAATGACAAACAGGAATTATGACTTTTATAAAATTCACTAGTTTTCAAGTAAGTCTAAGACAAATTCATGAGCTAAATACTCAGACCATTAATCTATACACGGAAATAAATTAGAAAACTTTAAAGTGAATTCTGTAGATGCTCAGGACTGAAAACAGAAGGACACGTCATTTTCCTGAAGCACATTTTCTTTTTCTTTTTTTTGGTAGGTACCAGGAATCAAATCTAGGACCTCGCCCTTGCCAGGCAGGTGCTGCATCCCTGAGCTACATCCCCAACCCCGGAAGCACATTTTCAACCCTAAAGAGTATGACAGTTAGACTTAGAGTATACCCTACTTCTTTTTAAAGAAATGTCAATGATAATTGGTCTAAAAGTAAACAAAATTGAAATAATAAAAATCTGTTATTGTAATTTGAAAATCTCTCCCCAAAATTAAAAAAGTTACTGAATATGAAATTTATTTCTGTCCTATCCATCTAACCCAGAATACAGTAAGTTAACCAGTTTAAAAAAAAGAAAGAAACTCCAGGTGGTCCACAGAAAGAGAAATCAATACCTGAATAACTGAGTTTGCTATAATTTTAGAAAAGTTAACATTTTGAGAGACAAAACTTACAGGCTAACATCCTCTATACGTTCTATTTATGGATGTAAATTCTAAAATCTCTTTGAAGCAACTGATGTACAAACCTAAATGGTGAGTTACATACCAACGACTCCAGGTCCTTGAACTTCTTCTACATCTCCTTTAGCATTTGTTATTCTCCAGTAGCGACTGTCCAACTGACAAGCCTTCTCAGGAAGGGCATCCTTTGACATTTCGATCCTGGAGAAAGGAGTGGTGTGGTAAAGACACAAATCTGCCCTATGTGCTTCGTTTTTATTGAAGAGTTACAAAACTAGCGTTAAAGAAGGGAAACTCGGAAGGGAAATTTTAAAAACCCATCCAAATCTGTTAGACAATTATTTTTCGAAGTTCTCAAAGATACTGTCTTAATTAGCCACAGAAATGCTTTCACTCAATTTACCCAATTTCAGTGAGGAGCGACAATAGAAAGGGCAACATAAATATGTACAAAAACAATGGTGACAACACTCCTGGTTGGTGAGTGCTTTCTAGAATACAGTGCCATGACAAACTTCTAAAGAACAGTCTTCTATGCATAACAAAACTATGCGACCAAGTTCTTTTTCCATTAGCTTCTAAAAAGTTCAAAGCAAAACAACACAAGTTACTGGGTTTAACTTTGACTGTGTTTCCTCATACTGTCATTCCTCCTTTTCTCTAGGAGTCTGTCTCTTATTTTCACTTTGTGTACCCTCTCCTATAAGCACATGTGGGTGACTTTTTTTAAAGCATGCTATAATCCTAGGCAGGATGGAAACTGAATGATTACACAACAAACATTTTTATCTATATTTAGACATATCAACGGCTATATACAATACCCAAGTCTCACGATGCTTCTTTGGCAACTGTATATTACTAAAATATTTATAGAATGCATGCACATTGTACACATATGCCATATTATAAAATACATAAGTATGTATTTTAAAGCCAAGTATCTGTAATCCCTTGGAGCAATGAGTTGTTCTTATGTTATAGCGTAAAATAGTTCTAACTAAAGTGAATGTAAAGTATCTATTAGATCAAATCCAATGCCTCACACCATGCATGACATAAATAAAGCACTCAGTGAACACTAGATTTTTAACTGAATATAGGTGGGTCAGGTGCGATTTAAAATGCATGACCTCACATTTGTCAATTCGAGTTTCTAAGTACAACTGTACTACAGATCTCTGATGAACACAACTTTATGGCCTACTTCCTACAGTCCCCTGCACAATATTTTCTACCTAGTACATGTGCACCAGATAGGTAACACAGAGATTGACAGAAAGTTAAAGTCCTTATAACTCATAATGCAGAAAAACACACTTTCTTCTAAACTTCGGCAAGCACCCATCTTTTAAAATGCACTTCACTCAGTGGTTAGAGTGCTTCCCCGCATGCCTAAGGCCCTGGTTTTGATCTCTATCACTACAAAACAAAACAAAAAATGGAAACAAAAACAAAACCTCCAAATGTATTTTATGTACGTCAACCGGCACAACAGCAACATGTCCACAGGCTCTACCCCATTATTAACTGAAAGACAACCCAATTTAACACTCTCACCTGATTCTGTATGTGAAGAAATAGTGGGGTGGGTGTACAGAGCTGAGTTCTGGCAGAAATGACGTAGAAACAGAAACTGTAATATCTCCAGTTGTTGCTACACACTCTGGGTCATGAACATATCTAGGAAATTTTAAAAATTAAACATTTTAAAGGCATTTCAACTCTGTAAGACCGAAAGTTTAAAGATACAATGTACAGTAGTTTCCTTACACTTTGTAAGATCAAAAATATAAATTATATTTGGGTATAGTCCTATTGAAGTTAGAAGAAAATTAGAAACAAATGCCTTGGTTCATTAATGACAATCAAGGATCAACAGAAGTGGTTCAAATAATGCATTGCTAATTAGCTTTAAAAAGGGCTTATCTTAATTTTCATAGCTAAGAAAATTTTAGGGTCATCTGAAAACCCAACTACATCTGTTACATGGTGGTTATGATAATAAAAAGCTATTAAAAAATATGTAAGTTTACTGAGTCTCATGCCCTGCCTTTAACCTAAGCCCACAGTGTATAGCTAGTTACTCTATCATTTCTGCTACAAAGGCTACTTTGAACTAATACCGCCTCTAATACTAATCACAACACCTGAACATTCCTTTTAAAGATAATATACAATATTTGGCAGGAGGTAACAGTTCCTGACTTGCTAGTCATACTAATTCTATTAATTACCAAATAGTCTGTAGTTGTTTTTTTTTTTTTTTTTTTTTTCAGAGAAACTACATGGCTGCTAACAAGCCATAGTTCCTAAATTAAAAAAGTTTTTTTCTTTTAAGAAAACTACTCATTTAAGTGTCTGAATGTCTTACTTTTGCAATGAAAATAAGAGTGAAATTTAAGATAATGAGAGGTTGTTATTAACCTTGGGAATGTCATTTCATGATGTGTGATGGATGATTTTTTTCTGATTTATAATCATTGCAATCCAAAAGCCCCAAATGAAATACCTGAAAATTTGGTCTCTGATGATAGGGAAGCCACCTGATACAACATTGCTGACGTAAGAGGTAAACCAGTCAGTAAAAGTAGCACCTGTGAACCAGGAAGGGGGGAAAAGAACAAATAGGTTTTTTAAAAAATAAAATTTACGTAGGAAATAAAGAAACAATTATTATTTCTTTAAGCTTAAGCGGTAATACCAAATATAAACATTTAGGATGTGACTCTATTAGTTCTCTGTTAGGTCAATTTCTATTCTCAATTCTGCTTGCTTTACTTCCTTCTAATTCTGCCTCTTCCCAATCCTTCTTAATGACTCCTTTGACCACCTTCAACTTTTTTTTTTCTTAAACAGTTATAACCACTGGTTCTGGTAAATAATAAAAAACGTCCTGTCCATAATTTCTAAAACAAACTAAACAAAGGAGATTTAGCTAAGTCAAAGAAGAAACTACACAGTAAAATAAAATAAAAAGTCAGCATCCATTCTCAGATGATTAGGGTCCACAGGGACCTGCCGACTTATACACAAAATCCTGGCAGAAGCCAATCCCAGGCTGGACATCTATAAGGGGCACAGCACTGTGGACTTCTGTGCCTCAGGCCAATCCCACAGTATTGCAGCATGGCCCTCCACCTTCTCAGCAACCGGCTCAAAGCAGAACAGAACAGTCCCATGCAGACTGTGCCTCCACAGTGCACTGACTGACAATGGCAGCAAGGCAGCGGAACTGTGCTCACGCCTTCCAGGAGGCACAGCAGTGACCAGCCCGCCAAGGCCTAGCACAGAGTGGTCCCTTAATTGATGTTCAATAAATTTCTTTGTATTCTGGTTCCAGTGAACGCATTTCTGTACTCTGCCACACTAAATGTCAGATGCTACATTTATGGTATCTGCTAATTATGTTATTTAAGGACTGATAAAGACACGTTTTGTTTTGTACTAAGTACAAAGCTGTAATACTTTTCAGAGCATCAATTGAAAGTAAACTATAATATTTGGCTCTTTCCTCAGTGTTAATTAATGGCCTGTTTTGACTCATTATTTGTTAAATGCACTCAAAGAGCACCATTATTTAATCCATTCTGAGTCAGGTAGTAGGGAGCTATCTCAATAATACTAAAACTCACAGGCAGCTCTTGATTTAATCCAGAGCCACAAAAATACTTGTTTTTTTAAATATTTCTTGAATGTAACTTTTTTCTTCCTCTGATATTTCCATATTATATTTTAAACGTGTTTTTATTCCAGTTTATGTTTCACAACTAGTAATCTCTTTTTTTTTGTTTTTTGAGACAAGGGTTCATTACGTAGTTCAGGCTGGCTTTGAGCTCACAGTGATCCTCCTGCCTCAGTCTCTCAAGTGCGAGGGTTATGGGTGTATACTAAAGAACTTTAAAAGTCATTTTGTATATTTCATGGAGTATTATATATGGAATAAATGATGTGCATATAAGGAAACTGGATGGTACACCTAAGTGTGTCTTAATTTAGGATAACATGTACCCACAGATATTCTTTAAGGTGAGGACAGAATAGGCAGCACTCACTAAGAAACACCTGCAAACAGATTTCAGTGTTCTTAAGTATTAATAGTGCCCTGAATAACAGGAGATGTCATCTTGTGTGTTACCAGAAATCCTATGAAACTGAAACCTAACTGAATCAAAATGCAATTTATATCTTAGGTGGGCCTGGTGTGGTGGCGCATGCCTATAATTCCAGCACTCAGGAGGCTGAGACAGGAGGACCACTTTGAGTTCAAGGCCATCCTGGACTACAAAGTGAGTTTAAGGCCAGCCTGAACTGCAGAGTGAGACCCTGCCTCACAAGATCCCCCCCCCATCCATCTATCTATCTATCTACCTACCTACCTACCTATCTTAGGTAGTTTCCCAGCGAGCCCATGTCTGGGGGTTTCTTAGACAGTGCTGGTGCTTAGTAAGGAGGCTGCTTTCTCATCCTTCCCCCACGGCATGCACTCCACGCCTCTCACACCTCCTGCTCTGCTCTCCCCTCTAGGAGAATTCCCAGGTTCTGGAACAGCACTGTTAGGCCTTGGCACTCCGAGGTAATGGTGACATCTTCCTCACTATGGCAGACAGGCACCAGACTAACTATAAGCCCCAGAGCCCAACGGTAGCTTCCCTAATTGCTTAGGCAGTCTTCAGTCCGTAAACTGAATAGCACTGCTGGGCTTAAACTGCGATGGTCATCTCTCAAAGTGTTATGCAAAGATGCCAGTGAGAAAAAGGAGCATTGGCAGGACCTCCAGAGAGTGCTTAGCTTAGAAACCACAGACCACAAGAGTCAATGAGTTAGCCAAGAGTGGTGATGCATGCCTGTAATCCCAGCACTCGGGAAGCTGAGGCAGGAGGATCCTTGCAAGTTTGAGACCAGCTGCAAAGTGAGCTCAAGGTTAGCCTGAACTGCATAGTAAGACCCTGTCTCAAAACGACAAAAAAAAAGGTGAATCAGTTGAGAGCAAGGGTTTAAATTTAAAAGCTTACGAGGCAGGAGTAAGATCTTACTATTGCAAAGCATACCACAAAACCGGACTGCGTCATGGTATGGAACAAATAAATTTTCTCTGTTGAAGACTGCAATTAGATGTAACATCTAGCAAGACTTCTCTCTCTCTCTCTCTCTCTCTCTCTCCCTCTCTCTCTCTCTCTGTGTGTGTGTGTGTGTGTGTGTGTGTATGTGTGTGCAGTTGAGGACTGAACCCAAGGCCTGGTGCATGCTAAGCACGTGCTCTATCACTGAGCCACAGCCCTAGGCCCCCTCTTTACTACTCATATATGGGAATGCTAAATATGTATCAGCAATACCTTTAAAAAGCAGAATAGCCATGAAGCTTCTGATAGGGGCAAAATCTAACCACTAGATTGGATGAAGAGCAAATGCACTTGAACCTGACTAATAACGGGTTCTCAAAACCTGTAAAAAATATCCTTTTATGACCAAGGCAAATGGGTTGTGACAAGGACTTTATGAAGCACATGATTTACAGTGGTCTCACAGACTGCTGCTTCAGAGGTGTCTAATGTGATTCATCAGTATCTGCTATTAGCACCAAAAGAGAAAATGTATGAAGTCACTTTATATATGTCTAATTCTGTATCAGTACAACCAATAGAAAATGCAGGAAAGTATTATGGGAATTATATACAGAGCAATTCTATGCGTCTCACCAACCTACAGAAGAGCACAAGACTGCAAAGGGCATAACATTTTTCCAAACAGAAACAAAATTCAAAGAAAATGTAACAGCTATTCTAACGAGAACTTGGATGCAGTACTTCATAAACCAGAAAGCCCTAAGAAATCCAAGTATAAAGAAGCCAGTTGTTCACAACTTAGAAAGTTTTATTAACTTTTTTTTTTTTAACCAGAAGGGAAAAGAATGACTTTTTCTCCTACCTATGATAAACATGTCAATAGCAGCTGGATCCCGAGCCATTTGGTCCTAGGTGAGAAAAAGAAAGTAACTGATCCATTTCTTACTGTTCATTACCTGGATTTCTTCCCAGAACAAGGTAAAAGATAAAAATAACTTAAGTGTTCCACCAAACACTCAGGTATTCCTCATACTTCTCAGTTCCTGCTCTTACAATTCCTATGTTTAAGCTGTTTCTATAACGTCCTCAGCAAAGTGCCAAGCACGTCAGGAAGATACTACTATTACAGTCAGAATGAATGAAGAAATTATCCTTCAACTAGGAAGTTGAGGTAGTAAGACAGATGGCTTGTTACAGCCTAGAAGAAAGGGCTTTGGGTTGAGAGTTAAGAGACCTGAACAATTCTAATATGCTTAAAAGCTAAATTTTTAAAAAGCTAGAAACATATGTTATAATTAAGTACTGAATTCAAAGAGAAGTTTCTTAATAGGTTCTCTTAAACTTGAAATCACAGTACTCCGTCTATATATATATATATATATATATAAGAGTTCACATTGTTTACCCAGTGGTGAAGCTTTCTTTTGGCATTTCACACCATTGTGTCAGAATAATAGGTAACGAACAATAATTCTTAAAAATACAATACCCTATCTCTATTCTACAACCCTGAAAATACTAATGCACCTGAACACCACATTCAAACACACTTCTACTTACTGGACACTGGTAGAAAACTTCATTTTTATTTCGGCCCTCTGCTGCCTCCACAGCTATGTACTGACTCAAACCAGTGTGGATGCAAAAGGTTAAAGGCAGGCAGTACTTCAGTCCCTGCCTCTGTTGGAAGCCTCCAGCAGCTGTGTCAACGTCTAACAAATCTTCAGAACGGTAGTGATTCGACAGCGCCATACTTCCCAACAACCTGAGGGGAACGCAGACTCGAAGATGTGAAACATGGTGGTACCAAACAGAGGATGTGCTTTAGCTACTGACGAATCACACGGCCAACTTCAGAAGTACTGATCAGTGATTCTACACTGGGAATACCAAAATGAGTACGAGTTTCTGTATATTAAATTCACACTCTTCATCAGAAAGAAGATTCTGATTTAAATTAAAAATTGAGTTAAGTATTTAAATAGCCTAAATGTCAGGCTTTAGAAAATATAGTTTTGCTGATTTCAGCAATCTCTAGCTAGGTGGTGGTACACACCTATAAACCCAACATAGTTGTGGGACTGAGGCAAAAAGACTCTGAGTTTGAGTCCAATCTAGGCCACTTAGCAAGACCCTGTCTCAAAAATTTGCTTTTGTTTTTTGAGACAGGGTCTCCTTATGTAGTTCAGGCTGGCCTTGAATTCACAGCACTCCTCCTGCCTCAGCCTCCTGAGTGCTGCAATTACAGATGTGAGCTACCACAAGTGGCTAAAAAAATTTTTTAAAAAGGATGGAGAAGTAGCTCAATGTGAAGGCTCTAGGTTTAACGTTCAGTACCACAGGAAAAAAAAAAAAAGATGGAATTCATCTTGCCATAATATAATGATCTGCCAATGTTTACACACACACACACACACACACACACAGCTGACTTACTGTTAAAAGGGGTAAATTCTCTGGTCCCCTTATCTTGACAAAACCTTTAGCATACTTACATTGCAATCAGAAAATAAAAATACAAATTGGTCTAAATCTTGTCCAAATTTGAAACACATGGGGTAAATATTCATCTCAGTTCATATGTGTAATAGTAATAATAATACACATATCAATGACTACCTGGTGGTCCCTATAAGATTTCTATCCTAAGTCTCACTGCTTGGGCTATATTCTGCATTCAAATTCATGGCTTACTTGGTACTGGGTAATTCTTTGTGTGTGTGTACCAGAAATTGAACTCAGGACCTTGTGCTTACCAGGCAGATGCTTATGCCCACTGAGCTATATCACCAGCCTCTGGGTAATTCTTACAACAAAGTTTTCTCCTATTTGCTATTAAAATACGACAAATTTTCAACTTCATGCTTCAGTTTGATAAGGAAACAGACCCCCACCTCAAAAAAATCACCAGTACAGGTTTATCTAGTCCTGACTGACTTATATTTCTGACTTGTGCCTGATAACTGATTTTTTAAGAGTCTTTTGATCTCAGTATGAACTTCTGAGATTCCCTGAACACACTCAATTCTCCTCTGAAATTGTGAACAGAGCCTCACAGGATTCTTCACACATAACGGAACACCAGGTTCCCATAGGGACACTGCAATGTTCTTCCTGCCCTCTCATAAGCTTGTCACACTATCAAAGTCCCTGAGATCACTTAATATCGTGAACATACAAAAAGAGCAGACCTGGTCAAGGTTGTGAGGGAAACTGATGGCTATGCCATAGTCTGCTTTTACCAAAAAATAATCACAATGAATTATGCCATGTTTTAGAAGTGTAAGTAAATATTTGATTACAGGCTATTCTTGCCCATGACAAAATTCATGTTTTCTTTAGTGTATGGACCTCTCAGCAAAACAAGCTCCCCAGACAATTTACAGCCTGTAACAGAATAAATACAGCAACAATTCTACAGAGTTTAGTTAAAATATACGTCCATGCACCTCTGCCCTTCATCCCCATACCCTGGAGCCCTCATCAGACTTCACTTTAATTATTAGGGTGCTAGTAGAAATGTTTTTATGAGGAATAGTTACTTTTCATAAAATCTAATTCAAGCTATACATTTTTTCTTACAGACTGCTTTACGGAGGAAGACGGAATACCTATACTACTCTACTTTGTTAAGGGTAACTATAAAAACAATTTATTTACTTCACTTGAGAACACAGTTTGAGTCATTACAAATCACGAAAACGTGGCACATCTTACCCAGGAACCACTAACTTCTGTCCGTTGTGGATGCGGTACGAACACCGATAATCATCGGGAAGCCTGCAGCCGATCTGAGCCTCCACTGCATCCAGGTCTTCCTCCCGTGCACCCTCTGCAAATCACACCAAGGAGGGAATTGTGAAGACACAGGAGCCCTCACCGCTAACTCCGGAAACCATCTCAGAGCAAGGGAGCTCTTCTAAAACATACTGCCAAACTACAGGGGAAATGAATTGCAAATTGGAAACTCATTTGGAGCACGGAGTAAGTAAAAGTCCGTCGTTTCTTCTAGCAGGGAAAACTCTGGCACTAAGCAGAACATAGAGACAGGACAGCAATGAGATGTGCGACAATTTTTTACATTGTAACGCAAACAGGATAGATCTCATTTTCAACAACCTATCCATTCAATACTGCCTTTTTTAAAAAGCCAGAAATTTTCTAAACTGATGTTTCTAGAATTTTAACGCAGTTTCTCTCCTTCTCTTTTTAATTTGAAACAAGACACCCAGTACTGGGACTATAGCACACACTGTGGTGCCCGGTTTTAATGTGGTCTTTTTATGATAAATAAATACAGGACATAAGGTATAGGTTCATGCTGTGAGCAGATCACTGATTTAAATCATAATTTGCTTATTTGTAAACTTCCACGTAGTTTAGCTTTAATACGCACGAAAAACTCCAAATGAGAGGAGAGTGCTACTTCCAGTGGTGACCCAGCAGGTTACTACTTGAAGACTTATGAAAAAAAGGAGAAGAGAAGAGGAGGTTCAGAAGAAGTAAACTAAGGTTTCTGGAGTCACTTCGTTCTTGAAGGAAGCAACTGCCAATTCTAAAAGCCAACATGAGGCTGAAAGGTCAGGAAGCTGAGCAAAGATTTAGGCACTACCATAAAGCTGGAGGGTAAAGAAAAAGTAGGGTGTAGAGTCCACAAAGGATGAATGGACCTGGTAAAACCCAGGTCACTTGGCTACTTGGCTAGGACCCAGAAGGAGCAGGGGGAACTGAAAACAGACAACCATAGTACTCACAAAGACTAAAGCCCGGTCTCCAATCACACTGGTTCCTAACTGGATTAAGGTGATCTGTCCACTAACTAGTTGCCAGCCAAAGACAGAAGGAAACTGTTAGAAGACAGCAACACTGCCTTCAAACTCAAGTAGTATTTGGCGATCATCAAAAATAAATAAAAAGTAGGTCTACATAAAGACAAAATCTGACTAAAGAGCGACAGGGGAAAAAAATGACTAAAAATACAACTAAATTCACAACATATCCAGTTACTGAAGTGAGTAAACATGGATTTAAAATATCTATAAATACCCATACATTAATATATTCAATAAATTAAATGACAAGAGAATTTCAGTCGTGAGTCAAGAAGCAATTGTGAACCTTGTGGAGAATAATTACAAAATTATATCCAAGACAAATCTCTAGAAAACTGCTAAAAATCAAAGAGAAATCTTAAAAGCAGTTAGAGGAGGAGAAAGGCATATAATTACTATCTTCAAAGAAAACACAGTTAAACTAAGAGCTGACGGCTCAACAGAAACAAGTCAGAAGAATGACATCTTCAAAGTAACTGAAAGAAATCAGTGATTAGAATTCTATATCCAATGAATATATCCTCCCAACAGTGAAGATGAAATAAATATATTTTCTGGGCTAGGGATCACAGCTCAGTGGTAGAGCTCTTCTATAGTGTATGTGGGGCACTAAATCAATCCCCAGCACCAAAAGTAAGTTAGTTAATTAATTAATAAGAAAGAAATACATTTTTAGACTAAGAAAATCTGAAAAGATTCAGCAGCAACAGTCCCTCATGAGAAGAAATTCTTCAGACCAGAAGATGATGACCCCCAGTAGAAGCATGAAGATGTAGAAAGGAAGAAAAACCAGAAAAGATAAATATGAAGGGAAATCTAAATCAGTATTGAGTAACTATACAATAATTACATTTTCAATGACACTAAGTATGCTGAAAACTAAAACTGCAAAAGTATAATACAAAAGAAAAGAGGGTACAGCTCAGCTGGAGAGCACATCTGTCTAACATGCACAAGGCCCCGAGTTTGACCTTCAACACTATTCTACTCTCCTCCGAAATAAAACCTAAAAAAACTGTAAGGGAGACGATTGGAGGTGATTGGAAATAAGGTATTCTAATTTTCTTTCTTCATCAAGAAGCCATAAAAATATTAATTTACACTAGACTTTAAGTCAAAGATATAAATTTTAGTCTCTATGGTAACTGTTAAAAAAGTGTAAGAAACAGTAAACAAATGAAAAAATCATAATTAGGAAGAACGCAAAAAACAAATAGAACAGTGGACACGATCTACTTAAATTCAAATACATACATTAAATATAAATGGGCTAAATAATCTAACAAAAAGACAGACTGACACACCAGGTGAAAGCAAGGACTGCAGATGAAGATCAGTGTTGCCTTAACACGCACCATTTGAAAAAAAACCAACATTTGAAAAAACCAAAAACCAACCAAATCAAAAACCACACAATTATGTACTTGTATATAACATAGGTTCAGAGAATAATGCTAGGACAGTTCTACTAAAAATCACAGGAAACACACTTAAAGGGAAACAGCTTTACTTTATAGAGCTAACGGTAGGTTTCTCATTATGACAAAAAGGTTAAATCTACTATACAGATATTATAATTCTAATTTTATGCACCTAATACAGCGTCAAAATATATTTTTAAATGAACTAAAATGAAAATTTGTTTTTGTTTTTTGTCTTTTCGAGACAGGTTCTCACTATGCAGTTCAGGCTTGCCTTGAACTTACTTTGTAGCCCAGGCTGGCCTTGAATGCACAACGATCCTCCTGCCTCAGCCTCCCAGTGCTAGGATTACAGGAGCCTGCCACCATGCCTGGCTGAAATGGAAAATTTTTATCTACAAGCATATTTTTCCACTGAAGCAATAATAGCAGCTTAAGATAACACTCATTGCCTGAGAATGTAGCTCTGGGGTAAAGTGCTTGCCTACCACATGTGAAGCCCTGAATTTAACCACTAGAGCCACAAAACAAACAACCAAACCAACACTCATTTCTTTTTCAAGTAAATGTGAGGCTGAGATAGCCTGGGCAAGACTCCTTTCTTAAATACCTCTCCCACACAGGACAGTCAGCCCCTCTACTATAGGCTCAGTTGAGGGGAGGTGGAGGGAACTGAGTCTACCTCCCAGGAAACAGAGCCAGGAGTTTCACATATTATTTCAGTTTGCGTAAGGAGAAGTCTAGGCATGACTCAACTGGACAAGGCTGAAGTTTCGTTCTATGCATCTTTTGTTTGGGATCCTCTTCTACCTCACTGATTACTGGCAGAAATCAATTCCTTGCAGCTGCCGGACGGAGGTCCTCTGCTCCTATAGGTCACCTGTCATTCTTCTCCATAACACGCCAGTTTGCTTATTCAATGTCAACACAGAGAGAGACACTTTGAATCTTGCTAGCTTCTGGAAGGTCCAGTCCCCTTTAAGGACTCACTTGGATTGAAGCAGGCCCACCCAAGGCAATTTCTCTTTTGATTAACAAAGTCTCAAATTTAACTAATTTGGGACTTTAACTACATCTGCAAAAATCCTTCTACCTTTTTCGTATTATGTGGCCTAATCACAGTACAACAGTGAAATCAATTCTATTCACAGTTCCACGGATACTCAAAGAGAGACGATTCACTTAAGTATGTATACCAGGGGTTGGGAATTTGGGGAGCTACCTCAGATCTCTCTGCCTCCACAGTGAGAGATTTTAACATACTTCTCTCAATAACTAATAGAAACAAGCAGAAAAGAAGAAAATTGTGCAGAAAGATTTGAACAACATTAACAAATTTTACTTAATTATATCTACAGGACTGAACCAAACAATTGCAAAAGCTACATTCTTTTCAATTAAACATGAAACAAGTACTTCTTTTCAATTAAACATGAAACAAGTACTTAAATAGACAAAATAGATTATACATGGACTACAGCAAAAATCTCCACCAATTTTAAATGATAGACCTCACATAGAATATATTCTCTGATCACAGTGAAATTAAAATGTTTTTATTTTTAATTTTTATTTAAAAATCTATTTTTAAAGATTACTAAAAAAGAGGCCGGGCAGTGTAAATGCCTGCCTGGCAAGCATGAGGTCATGAGTTTGAGCCCCAGTACCTAAAATAAAATAAAATAAAATAAAATAAACCCAAAAAAGCTCTGAATGTTTGGAAATGAAGCAATACATTTCTATATAATCCATGGGTTAAAGAAGAAATAAAAACAGACAATAATGCTAATGAAAATTTAACATATTAAACTCTGTAGGATAAGCTAATATGCTTAGTAGGAATTTATAACAACTAAATGCATTGGAAAAAAGGAAAGCTTAAAAATCTAAGCAATCATCTCAAGTCAGGGGGAAAAAAAAAATCACAAGGAAACTCCAACAGAAGACAAATTAATGAAATAAAAAATAAATATATAAAAGAACTGACCAAGAAGCTAGTTTTTGAAAAGATAAATTAGCCCTTACCTAGCAAGACTGACCAGGAAAGGCAAGAAAGTACAAAAAATTAATATTTGAAATGCAAGAAGTGGTATCAAAGATTCAGTAAACATTAAAAAGATATATATTCTCTCTTTACATTATAAATTACTTTATGCCAGTTAATTTGAATATTTAGATGAAGGCGATAATTTCCTAGATAAACACAATTTATCAAAACTGACACAAGAATAAATAGCCTGAACAGTCCTATATCTAATAAAGAAATTAAATCCTTAATTGAAAACCTTCCCACAATAAAAACTCCATAGTTGAATGGCTTGCTGGTAAAGGCCCTGGGTTCAATTTTTAGCAGGAAAAAAAAATTGTTTTTAAAGAAATCACAATAGATATTCTCAAGCAATCTTTAGCATTACTATTTTCTTTATATAAAACAAGGACAAATACAAGGACAAAACAAGTTCAGCTTTCTCTTCAAATAAACAACTATGTAAGTTCCAAGGCTGAGTAAACACAGGGCAAGTCCTAGAGCAAAGGTACTTCTAACTCTACTGGTGTTCTATTTTCTTGGCAACTGTAAATGGTGGAATACAGACAAGCTTGTATGAGAACAATTGCACAAACAACAGAAATTCAAAGTTATTTAACTTACTTATACCAATAGTAATCAAAATGGGGGAAAGGGGATCCTGAATTTCCAGTACCTTTCAGAGACAAAACCATCCGAGGACACCTGGGCTCCAAGTATTTCTTGAGATCATCCCAGGCCTTTTTAATAGCAGCGTAATGGTCAATGTATCTTCCTACATCAGAGTAAGTATCTATGAAGAGAGATTTCCAACACTGATTCTTCTGTGTTTTTTCTTCCCTAAATAGATTTTAAAAATGAAATTAAAAATCTTTTTAAAGGATATTAGCATATATTTTCAATACCAACACATTTTATTATTTTAGCTATAAAGGGAGACTATATAGCAAACAGTGATACACACTTCAAAAATTTTAACGGGAGTTACTGTAGGCATGGTGGCATTAAGTCACTTATTTTCCTACTTTCTACTTAAATGTCTTCTGATTAATAAAATCTAAGCTGGGCATGGTGGCGCACATCTGTAATCCTAGCACTCAGGAGGCTGAGCAGGAGGATCGCCATGAGTCCGAGGCCAGCCTGGGCTATACAGTGAGTTCAAGGTCAGTCTAAACTGCATAGCAAGACTCTTGTCTCAAAAAACAAAAAAATTAATAAAATATAGTGTGACTAGTACATGAGTAGAATTTCAACTTACTCCTAATAATATATTAACTGTAAAAAGGTATATGTAGTTGTCATATTTTAGAGAATATCTAGAATCTAGTGATACATTATTAAGCTAGCACATCTATATTATATCAGAGAACCATAAAGCAGCAAAATAATTACATATAATTAGTAATTAGCATATATTTTCAACATTTCTATTTGGTATAACTCTGCAAACATTTATTGAATGTCCACTTGGTTGCCACTGAGGACATAAAAAAAAGGCGGAATTTAAAAAATAATTTCAAAAAGGTATAGTCTTACTAGGGAGAAAGAATAAAGTATAAATTTAAGATTCAGAAGCTATGGAGAATAAAGCAAACATAGAAAGCCTGAAGATAGCATACTGACTCGCTTGACCTTATTGTGAAGGAAATGAGAGCTATGGAACAGTTTTCACTGCAGAGTTAAAAGAACTGCGGCTTGGCGAGGTAGATTTCAAGGGTGGGAACTAGAGGCACAGAGGAATCGGAAAGATTTGCAACAGTACTGGTTAAGAGACGATGAACTGAACGAGAGCTGTGGAAGCTGTGAAATGAATGGGGAACATTAAGAAATATACAAAAGCTGCAAACAGGAAAGGCTGGCAATTAAATTGAGGTAGAGAAAGACAGAGGAGGGCTAAGAGGACTCCTGATTCTGGCTTGGATGCCTGGACAGATGGTGCTCCAGGAAGACCAAGGATGCAAAGGGCAGGTTTAGGGATGAGGACAACACAAATTGAGGTGGAACTTTCAGGAGGGAAGCATCTTTTTATTAATCTAAGCAATATACACATACATTATCAAAACTAAAAAGTACCAAAGAACAAGGGTAGGGGTACGGCTCAGTGGTACAGCACTAGGCTAATAGGCAGGAAGCCCTCATGCCTTAAAAAATAAAATAGAAATGTAAAAAGTACCAAAGAACTTGTGATAAAAAAACTAGTTCGAAACCCAACCTCTCAAAAAGAACTTAAATTATTCAAGAATGTTACCTCTATCATTCTAAATGTTTAAATCTCTGATTTTTGATTTATCAATTTTATATATAACTGCTGATGTTCCCAAGTGAAAAATGAGGACATAACAATACTTAAAATTCAAAGTCAAATTAACTAAAATTCCCTCTTCCTCATTTTCCTCCTCCCAATGTTAATAGTTTTGTCGTTAATTTTCAGTTTGGCAGAATTAAACCTTGCAGCTTTAAATAATCCACTTAAACCTCTACTTCTTGCCTTACCAACCTTATTTACTTCCTGCCTCACCTCAATCTAAGACGGTAGTATCCCTACGTTTCCTTTCACCTTTCCCAACTGTCATTGTCTTGTCAGCTATACTTTTATTCAGTCAAAGTGTTAGTATCTACTGAGCCCAGTTACACCATGCATGACAGTCAAGGGGAAAGTCCAACAGACAGTGCTGCCAATGAGCTGAGCCGAGCGTGGACCTCACAGGGAGAGACTCAGGTCTGGGAGTTAGAAGAACTCAGGCTGTCACTAGGAACTGCAGCAACACATGCTGAAAAGTCACGGAGGTAGAAGGACAGTGGGCCAAGGTCAACTTGGGCCACTTGAAGAACACCAAGATACCCTAGCAGGCCCAAGAAGAGCCATCAAAGGAGACAAAGGTAAGAGGAGAGAAGAGGAGAGGAGAGGCGTCAGGACAGACTAGTATTACAGTAGGCAAGGGTCAAATTTCACGAATACATATTCCTTACTAGGGGATGGGAAAGAGGAGGAGGGAGGGAGTCAGAGAGAGAGACTGAATGACAAGTACTAAAATACTGTACAGCTAAATAGATGGGATAAGTTCTATCATTCTACAGCATTTTGATGAGAAAAGTTTGCAACACTTTATTCAATATTTTATACAGAACTAAAAGAGAGGAGTTCAGAGGTTCCAATACAATGAAATGACTAAGTGTTTAAGGCGGTGGAAATGCTAATTAGTCATTAGATCATTATAGTTGTATATATTATTGTATTATCACACTGTACCCCATAAACACGTTATTACATTTCAATTAAAAATATAAAATTAAAAATGTTTTCTAAAAAATTAATGCTTCCCACAGACACACAGAAGAATACATAGTCCCCCAAATACTCACTCAGATATCAGCCAGTATTTTTTGCAATGTCTTCTCCACAGTGGATCATGACTTGATAGTTGGCTAAGTCTTCGACTCACATAGCAACAACTGACAGTAACCCAATTCACAGGAGTAAAAGAAAATGCAAAAATATTAACAAGATTAAAATATTCATTGCTAAATTTTGTTGTATTCCTTTCACTTTTCTTATTTTCCAATCAAAACAGTATTTTCTAGGCGTACTTGGAAGACTGAGGCAGGAGGATAGTAAATTCTAGGCAACTTAGCAAGCAAGTTTAAGCCCAACCTAGATTAAATAACTAGACCCTATCTCAAAAACAAAACCAGTATATTCTAAGACAGCATTCTGTTTAACATGTTAAGCTACTGTAACTACCATATGAGTAATAAAATCTTTTCATTCACCAAATCTGAAACTTGTACAATTACAATTTTTATAAGAAAGTTTATAAAACATAGGTAACCATGAAAGTTAATCTCAATTCAGAGAGTTTGCTCCACTATTATTATCAGAATAATAATCTCTGTGTATAAAAAAATGTTACTTAAGTGTAAGCAAAGTCATCAAGTCTTTTTTCTGTGATTTGTAAGACATGATACAAATGCACAGATCCTTTATTTTGTTATAATTTTTTAAAGGAAAAAATATTGCGGCCACCAACACTTTTCATTAAAGCAACTATTGGAAAATTCACCTAAAAAGCCATCTGACTCATAATAGTTCTGATTCAATATTGATGACTATACAAATTAGCAGCTGCCCCGAAGGGCGGAATGCTAAGAGCAAGTGCTTTTCCTACTACATCAAGATTTCTAAGACAACAGTGCTCCAATCCTATAAACGCTATCCCACATAACTCATTGGCAAAAAGAATGAACCTGGTTTCTATCCTTTCAGAAGAGAAATCGTAACTCACAGCAAGTAGGCATTCACTTGGGCAACAGCTAATCAATAAATTTTAAATTGCATGGAGTTTTTAAGGACATAAGTAGTGTGTATTAAAAATCCATCTATGATAAATTATTAGCTTTTGAGTCACCGGTTTTACAGAAATACTATCCTCATTCTTTTTTGCCATGCACAGAAAAACTAACTTTTATAAACACAAGAACCCCTCCAGTTATACAAATTCAAGTTCCACTTCCTCTTTTCCTGATTCCTCTCCCTCCACTGCCCCAACAGCTGTAATAGCACCAAAGATGACTTTGATGTACATTAAGTTTGAAAACTAACGTTCTACATAGACTTGGGGCCGGGGGTATAGCTCAGTGACACACCTGCCTGGCAAGCTCATGGTCCTGAGTTCCATTCTTGATTCAAAACAAAACAACAAACAAAACAGAACAAAAACAGTACATAGAGACTCTGATCCAGATAGCTTGGAGTGAGAGCTGTAACTCAGGTACAGTTATGCTTAAAAGGTGTCATTAATCTTGATGCACAGTGAAGGTGGAGAATGGCATATGATGAATCACTGGGATGCAGAAAGCATCACATAATCTCAGATTCAAACTATGCGACTGATCCTATGCCAAGATTCCCAAAAAATAACCTAATCCAACCCAATACAGTTGAACAAGTATGTACCAAAACTGCCAGGACTTGGCAATGGGCTGCACATTTGGCAAAGCTGGACTGTACGGTGCAGGAAAGAAGCTCCTATACACTGGACTCCTCTGGGTAGCAGTCAGTGGTATTCACCTCAACTGAGTTCCATAGATATTAATTGAGGTGTCATACCTCTTGTGTTTAAAAGTTTGATTACCACCTAAGACATTTAAAATAAAATCTGTTCTCCTTGGCTCACAGGTCCTACATGATCTCACCAGTTTCATCTCAAACTAGCCTGTCTGTCACTCCCTACTTCCAGCAACACCAGCCTTCTAGTTCCTCCCAATAGGCCATGCTGTTGAATGGTCCCATCAACCTCTGAATACACTGTTTTCTCTGCCAGCACTGCACTATTGCTGATATGGCAGCTCTTTCCACTGTGAACTGGTCATCTCTTTCTCCTCCTTCCTTAACAGAGCAATCTATTTCCTTCACGGTACTTAGCACCTCTTGTAATTACACTTGTTCATCTTTCCATCTTGCCTACTAGCCTGTAAATTGCATGAGAGGGAACCTCATCTATTTTATTCACTACAGTATTCCTTTACATTTAATGGGCTGACACATAGCCAGTACCCCAAAAATCTGTAGAATGATGATCACAAAGGTAAACAAGATAGTTCTTATATTTGAGAGGTGCACTATCTACTTGAGATGCTAAATCTTGCAGAGAAAGGAGTAAGATAGAGAAGAAGGTATTCCAGGCAAACTCAAGAGCTTAAGCCACCAAACAAAAAAGTGCAAGTGTGTGGCATGTTAGTACAGGTCTAATTTGACTACAGTCAACTGTGCAATTATGATAGTGAGGAGAAATAAAACCTAAAAGCTTTACATATTAAGCCAGATGATAAAAGCCTTAAATCCAGAAGTTCAGGTTAGTCTCTAAACAATGGGTATCATAAGTTTTTAAGAAGAAGGACAGCCTGGAAGATCACTGTGGCCGAAATCAAAACTGTGTGAGGTGGTGTGAAAAGTTTGAGCCAGAACAACATTTTATGAAGAAAAATTTTACTATTCTGCATTGGTACAGCCTAAGCAGGGAAAATGCACCTTTTAGAAAAATAAAAGAACCAGGTACTAACACAGGTAACAGCAAGTAACCTGAGGTATCCCTCTGTCACCACTTGGCTAGACCAACTAACAGCTACCTATAACTCCAAGAGATATGTATTCCTAAAAGAACCCTTGATAACACAGGATCCAATGGCTACAATCAAAATGTCTAGAATCCAATAGTTAATCACATACCCACAAAAGATCTAATCTCATCTATCTGTTCCGAGAGGCCATCCTCTGCAAACATACATGGTAGTGTAAGAAACTCAGAGCCATGCTGTCAAGGATATCAGCAATCTGACACTCGGAGGACGGGTAAGGGGAATGGGTAGCATCATTTCTTCCACCAGCCCAAACAGTCCCAGTCTCTAAAAGAATTGGACACTTAACCACTCTTGCCTGCAACCGATGTTTATCTTTGTATCACACCACCGGAAGTCAGTACCAAAACACAAAATCCAACATCCAATCGTGAGGAGGAAAGACTGAGAGCAAAACAGTTCTCAAACACATAAGTCCCAAAGTGAGCCCTGCCAGTGTTCACAGTGTCGGTGTCATACCTGGGGTGTCAGGGTGGCTTGTCGCCTTCCCCCGCGCGCTCTGTCCACGCCGCCGCCAGACCCCACTGGCCCCAGCCCAACAAGGAGGGCCGTGGGCAGGGACGGGGCTTATCTACGGCGTCCAGGGCTGGGATAGACCGGGCAGGGCCCTTCGGGAGCCGGGGATGAGACAGGGCAGCACGGGGAGCGCCACCTTCGTCCCGGGCAACTGGGCCTCGCTGCGGCCCGAGAGAAAGAGCTCTCGCTCCCCGGGTCCTGTGCGGCTGGACGTGAGAAAGACCTCGGGGTGGGGGTGGGGGGTACGTCTGCCAAGGTCCCTTAGCCCCAGGATGGCTCTGCAGGATAACAGCGACCGACCCAAACGTCACCTTCTGGAGACGCGCGATCCGGTGTCCACCGGCCTCCAGGCCTCCTTCCCCAGAGCCTCGGTGCCGCCTCCCGCGTGCTCCCACCCCTGCCACACGCGCCGTGCATTACTTGATTAGGTCCCGGTAGTCCAGAAAGGATAAAATGAGGAGCAAGGGATCGGTAGGCAGTGACTCCAGGGTCATCAACGCCGCCTCGGCCTCCATGGCCGCCATCTTGCCTGGCGCGGTGCAGCCTGGCTCCGCCTTGGCCCTGCCCCCGCCGCCGGCGCGGCCCGGCCGCTCCCCAGCGGCGCGCTCAGGTTTGTTATGTAACCGACCTCGGGTCCCGCCCCCAGGAGGGCAGAGGGGCGGAGCCCACGAGGCCCGTCCCGCCGCTGCTGCCAGCTGCAGCTAAGTGCACAACTGGGCGTCAGTCCCACCTCGCAGCCTGCTGCCTGCTGTCCCTGCGCTGAGACCTGCTCAGGCTGTCTCAGACTTTGTTCCCAAGTCTTTTGTCTGGCCCCCTGCACCCAAGTCCTCAAGCGCAGTTTTACACCCGATATCCTCAAATGCTCGTCTCGAACTTCACACTAATTCCTCTCTGCCCTTAACCTTCAAATCCTCCCTTTCTGTTCCTTTTCCAGTCCACCCTCGTGCCTCCCCTCCGGTGAGGGCTCCGTGTGTCCTGATCTGTCTGCGCAGTAGGGGCCAACCTGGGAACCTGCCGGGGGCTTGGGGGAAGGCAGTGCTCACCAACTGGGAAACAGTCCTAGAAGGCAGGATTTTACCACCACCGTCCCTTTAAAACATGCACATGCACTGCGTCTGCATGTGAGCTGCTCTCACTTGATTTCGTTGTCTTGGATGTTTTTCAGTCTGTTAGAGCAAAGCGAAATGTGTACTAAGGCGGTTTATTTGTGTGTTTGTTTGTGGCTAAGGATTAGATCCTTGAGAGTTAAGTACCCAAGGGTTAAGGGATGATTTGAGACTCCTGGAGAACATAATAACTGAGGCATGAACGATATGGGAAAAATAACTCTCAACGTTTTAGATGTCAGATACACTGGGGTCATGGCCTTACAAAATCTAGGAATGAAGTCCAGAATTGAAGGAAAAGGTTAGGAGAGTTTTATTGGAAAGAATAATAATAGCTCCTGGATGTCCCGGAGAAGTCCAGCACGGGTAGCCGCCTCATTTGTGAATCCCAAAATACTTACAGGTAAGCAGAGCGCAGGAATTGCTTAGTTGTTTAGCGCCCACATTATCACAGGTTGCTCTGGATTTAAACCGATCAATTGGAACTCAGGCTTCTACCCCAGTTCTTCAACTTGTACGGTTTAAAAGAAACTGGGATGGGGGGATTATTTTGCATTTAAAATTCCTCAGAACTCCGGAGCTTAGTAGGGGGTGGCTACATCTCCCTTTAGTAGGGAATGGGCTGCATTCCATGCCCACTGAGGGAGTTCCATGCCTTTGAATTCCTCAAAACTCGGGAGTTTAGGAAAGGAGTAACAGCAAGTTTCTTTAGTACACAGTGGGCTGTATCTCATATTGTATGCGAAAGTTCATCCTGTGTCCAAAATCTTAGCTCACTATCTATTATTAATTTTCATCAATACTGTGCTGACCGTATCGCAGGCTCTTCTGCTCGTTAGCTGCCTTACTCATAAGCTAGCTAAATAAACTATTTTCTGCACGAAGATGGCTGTACTTCAGCTCTGCCAAGGTGGTATTAAAAAATGAATGAGAAGCATAACAAATCATGAGCCAACACATCACCTGTCTGATTTCTTCTTTTCTGTCGCTTTTCCAGGGACAGTATGGTGCATTGGGAAGTCTGGATAGACCTAGATTTCACACATCTGTCACTTAATTTACTAGTAGTGAGACACTGGATAAGATAACCATAGCTCAGTACTGTGAGCCTGTTCTTTATCTCTAAAAACCTCACCTCCTACTGTGGATTAAAGTTGTTCATGTACAGTGCCTGGCTAGCTACCCAATAACTATTTCTCAAGCTTATACATATAATAGTCCCTAAGATTTCCAATTTTTTCCACACCCTGGAAAGAGTTTTTCCCGACTATTTGGAAAGTGAAAATGATCTCCCCCATAGTCCCCAATAATCCATTTTCTAAATTCACCATCTAATTGATGCTTCATATTTATGATTTTAATACTTATAGTCCCTACCTCTGCCCAGCAAAACAAAACAATGAAATAACCTCTGTCTGAATCTCTGTACTTATAAATTATTTATGTGTATTCTTGAGAGCGTTTATTGAATTGGATTCAAGTTAGTTGTTCCCTCTTTGTTTTTCTAAACCGTGAACTATTGGTCTTATTCATCCTTGTAATCTCAAGGAATAGTATTGACATAGGAGATTAGGTGTGACAAAAATTCCCCAGCTCTCACTTAGCTTGGAGGCAGGACAGGCAGGTACCAGATGCTAAACGATACAGACTCCCCTTAGGAAACACTGTAGATTAGGGGCCCACTGTCCTGACCTCTTTCTAGGATGTGTTCTATCTTACTCTTCTCAGACAAGGGGCATCTCTCAGTGGGACAAAAAAGCTGGGGGCTGGAATGGGCAAGAGGGCTGTGTGCATGTTCCTCTTCCTCTGCTTACAGCCCCCAGACTCCACTGTGTGTGTATACCATGTGGCTCTGGAAATGTATGGCCCTGACCTTGAACCACCACTACATAATGGTTATGTTGTGTGCTCTATTTTGTCTCAGTGCTAAGTGTTTTGGGGGCCATCCTAGTTGTGAGGAGGCATCCTGTGTATCTGGCAGCCCAGGAGATGAGGGGAAAGGAGGATGGTAGTAGGACACTAACTCCCACAAGCAACTGTGGCCTTCCCACCAAAGCCCTGGGCCAAAAGGCTGATGACAACTGGTGGAAGACTCACCTCTGCAGAGCTCAGGAAAATCAAGGATCTTGCCTCAGTGCTGAAAGCAGGAAGAAGGATAAAATTACAGAGGTGAGTGAAGACGAGGGGCTGGCATGGCTGCTCAGAAAGGTAGCCAGGTGGGCACGGCAATGCAAGAATCTGGAAAAGATTTAGCTGGTCCCATGGAGCAAATCCACAGCCAAATGAGAAGCGTGGAGAGGACCCAAGAGATGTAAAGGCACAGTTCTAGCCACTGTTCCAGCTGGGTTCTGGGACTTGGTAACTTGCTCTTTCTTTAGGTAGAGCTTGGGAAATTACTGGATTTATCAAACGTGAGTTATTTTGTTTTCATGTGCATTGTGCCTCTTGTTTTCTTGCAGCCCACGGAGGGTGTGTGACAAGTGCCCCTGCCAGCTGGATACATTTGAAGTGTTCCTTGTTGGTGGCTTCTAATATGGTGAACTGAGGGCATGGGCGAAGCCTGCTGAGATCGCATCATTGAAACAACATTTTCCCATCCAAGTACTAACCAGGCCCGACCCTACTTAGCTTCCGAATCGGGCGCGTTCAGGGTGGTATGGCCGTAGACGAAACAACATTTTCCACCAGACCACGAAAAATGCACTGTTCTCCCGCATGTACTGGTCAGGGTGCTGAACACCACCACCACTGACCAGTTCAATACAGATATTCCTCTTTTAACTGTCTGTTTCACCACTGTTCAGACTGAGGACTTGCTGCTCAGTCTTACTACCTGTCCTTTTTTTGTTGTGGTTATACAGTTGTGTCTTGTTTATAAAGTCTCGATGTCTTTTTTTATATATATAGTATGTCTTGTTTATAAAGTCTCGATGTCTTTTTTTATATATATAGTATGTCTTGTTTATACAGTGCTGTAATTTTTTTGCTGATTGTATTGTACAGTACTGTTTTGTATTTTTCTTATCACAGCACTGCATGTAAGAGATATGCAAAAACAAGCTAAGTCACAAAGTTGGAGTTTTCCGTTCTCATTTCTCTGTTCTGAATATTGTAATGCATGTACCACATGCAAATTCCTCATTTAGCGACCAATGCACCTAATAACCTGGTCACAGGTATAGGACTCACTCTTTCAATAAATGAGGATTATCTGTAGTTCTACAGGACTAGGGGAGCCTCTTAACATCTGGAGTCTTACTGTCACCACTGAGAGTTCAGTGGGTAAGCAGCCGCTGTTGATTCTGTGTCTGATGTTATGAAAGTGGCTGAACTGTAGTTGTACCATCAAGGATACGTGGTATACAGGCTTGGATGAGCTTGTGCTTTACTTTTTTAAAATGTTCTCCAGGAAAAAAGAGAGAAATCAGTCTCTGACCTTCTCTACCCTGCTGTGTGCCCTAGAAACCTGACGGTCGTAAACTCCTTCATCTGGGCTCCCTTGTTATCTGGTTGGTCTCAGTCAATGGAAAGCTCTGGCTGGAAATTGGGGAAAGAGAGAGAAAGAGAAATCTGAGAGTGTTTACTCTCTGTCTGTGGAGGCTTTGGTTGTGACTGTGTTCTTCCCAGAGCTTCTCTCAGTGTCCTCCGTCCTATCATCTGTTCACCTGTCTCTGATAACCTTGTTCCCTTCCATTGCTCTTTTAGAGATGGTACCAGCTCCTCTCAGTTGCTAACTCCTGGGCACTTCACCATTCCTTAGCGTTCCCTTTGTCTGGGTCACACTGTGTTTTGTTTTGGGACAGGGTCTCACTGTGTAGTTCAGGCTGGCCTTGAACTCTATGTAACCCTCAGACTCTTGGCAATCCTCCTGCCTCAGCCTTCCGAGTGCTGGAATTACAAGTGCCACCACCCCTGGCTTGGGTCACACTGCTATAGTAATCTCCTCATTGAATGAATTCTATTTATTAAGTTACTCTGAATGCTTTGTTTTTTGAAAAGACTGATGGACATCATTTGCCTTCATCTAGCAAAGCAAGCAGTACTATAAGAAACTCCCCTAGCACATTATTGGTGACAAACACTAATGCAGTAAAAACATCTAGCTGGAGTAAAACATTGTACTTGACTGATGACACCTTCATCAGGTGTGTTGTGCACATGCCACTGCATCCTGTCTGACAAAAACTGACTGACTGGGTTTCTGAGGAAGAGGAAACAATTCTGCCACTTATGTGAACTTCTTCGAAGAGATATTCTACTCTCTATTACAAAGTTCTAGCTATAGAGATGGAAGTCCTGTTTCTGACTCACCTGTTCTGGAAACACTCTAAATGCCTGGGAATTTTACTGCAGGCCTCATATATGAATATGATGATTAATCTTGATCATCAACTTGATTGGCTAGAGAGACAACTAGGGGATTAGGAAGGCACACTCCTGGGTGTGTCTGGATGGGTCATGAGAGTGTGACCTTGTGGACTATATCTAGTCCTCGTTCCCTTTCTCTCTGGATCTTTCCCTTTCTGTCTGCTTCCTGACTGTCGTGAGTTAAGGAACTTTCCTCTGCGTGTTCTATTTCTGCCTTGGAACCAGTCAGCTGTAGACGGAAACCTCAAGTCAAAGCAATCCTTTCCTCCTTTCAATTGTGTATACAGGATCAGGTGTTTTGTCTCAGCAATGGAAAAATGATGCATAAGATGACGTAAGTGACTATATTCAAGGAGTGGACACATGGCATTGCCTGAGAAACAATCTACTCACCAGAAAAGCAAACGGTGTTCTGGAGCCTTCTGTCTCCTGTGCAGCCGTGGAATCACAGCTATCAGAGATCAAGCTCACAAGGTATGAAAAGCTTTGAAAGTGAGATCACGCTATCCTATCAATAAAGACTTCCTTCTGCTACCAAGCCTGAAACTAGCCCCCTCTGGAAAAAGAAAATGTCCTGCAAAGTCAAAAATGATCACTCTGCCACCTGACATTCTCACCTTTGCCAGGCTCAGTCTGATAGGAAATGCCTAGAAAGTTCTATGACCATGTGGAAGTGGCACCTCCGACCAGGGCCCACACTTGGTCCCTGATACTTGAGCCAACTTTAGGAATAGGTGGCTGCCCACCCATTAAATATGGAGAGATCCATTGAGTATGAAGCCTAAACAATCCCTGGGTCACTGGGCCCTCTTTTGTAAGATTTGCATCTGACAGTAAAGCATGATTCTCTGATGAAATAGTTTGCTTCTGAGATTGGCAAATCCCACAGAATACCTTTGCCCTAAATTTCTGAGGCCTATAACACCTGACATGCTGAATAATCAGCCAAGATTCAGTTGCTATTTTTGGCTACAGAGCATACTTAACTACTTGAAGATTGATGGAAACAAAACGTTCGCATAACATGTTAGTTAGGATCCTCTGAGGAATAAGTGTCAAGGTAGGATTAGCCTCCTGAGAGATATAGGGGTGTTAACAGCCTGGTATAGGGTTGGTAAAGATTGTGAGGGATAAAAGACAGGGACCAGAAATAGGCAGGAAGAGCCTTCAGACCATGCCACAAACCTGACATTTGGGAAAAGAGAAGACAAAGAGAAGAGGATTTGGCAGTATGAGTTCAGACTAAACTGCAGCTGTTGGGATGTCTCAGTTAGAAAGGAGAGCCACAGTTGTCCACCGAAGGAGAGCAGACGCCCCAGGATTACCTGCACTAATACCCTATTTTGGGCTGGAAGCAGCCCAGGAAAAGTATAGCTTTAACACAGAAACATGATGGGCAACAATTCGACTGTGCTACCTGCAGCAAGAGAGGGGAGCAGCACATTTCTGTGGTCATCACACATAGAAACGTTACTAAAGGCCTAGCTACTTGCTCAGGCTGTGGACCTTTCCAAACACTGAATTAACAAAGGCACAGCTACATGGGCCTCTGCTTTTGAAAAGGTTTTAAGAAAGAAGCCAGAGGGAAATGTTTGGCTAAAAAGATTGATCAAGCATACACGGGTATCACATCTATCTACATCAGCTCATTGACTCTATGCTGTAAGCCAGCATAGGAATGAAACCACCCAAAGGGCCGGGGATACCTAACCAGAAACTCAGTCGATCCCAACTGTGACTCAAAAAGTTTGGCCATCTCTGGCAGCTTGTCCTTAGAAGGTGATGACCCTAGAAGTCCTCCGGGCTCAGCTGTCTTTAGCTCTTTGTAAGTCACGCAGCACTGTCCTGCCCTCTGCTTTGGCCATGCAACCAGATGCCCAGAAGTTGAGTCCCAGGTATATACACACTGTCAGGAGGAAAGAGACATTCTCTCCTATACTCTGCTTTTGGAGTAATACACAACTGAGGAGTATGTCTAAGTACTTTGGAGAAATAGAAACCAAACCAAACCTTTCAGAAGAGACTGCACACAAGGAACTGCTAGACATAGCTGGAGAGATTGAAAAGAGCAAAGGACTATGACGTGATCTGAATGGTTGCGTTACTCTAAAATTCATTTGTTGAAATCTTAACCACTGAGATGACGGCACTAGGGGAAGAGGACTTTTACAGGTAATTCGGTTATTAAGGGGACTCCAGAGAGCTAACGTGTACCCTCAGCCATGTGAGGACACAGCCTTCTGTGAACCAGAAAGCATTGTCAGACACTAGATCTATTCATGTATTGACCCTGGACTTCTCTGCCTCCAGAACTGTGAGAAATAAATTTTTGCTGAGTATAAGCCACTCAATATATGATATCACGTTATAGCAACCTGAGCAAACAGAGACAGACTGCCAGAAACAGGGTTATAATTCTGAATGTTGGAATCCCAAAAGATCACAATCCTCAAAGTCTGAGATCCCAAAAGATGATCCTGAAAATACAAGTCTAGAAAGATAATTTTAAAAACTTAAAAGTCACACATTTATAGAAACATGAAAACATGACAGAGTACTTCATAGATCACTTTTTAACAATAAAATTGGCAGTAATACTATATGCGTTTTTGCAAACATAAACTCTCAAGTATAGAAGCCACAGTCTCACGGGTATAGGAGTTGTGAGCTGATGAACCACATTCATAAACAGATCAAAAAACAAAATATAAAAATGCACATCACCATGGTTGGTAACTGTGTGCACCCAGGTTTATAACTATAGTCATGTGAATACTGTGAGAGATAACCTAAATTTTGGATGAGATTGACCACTTCATATGCAGTTACCCACTAAGAGCTGAAAAAATTTTAATCTTTCACAAATGTAGATGTACAGAAAGAATATCTCTTCATTTGTTGTGAAAGTTTCAATGTTTTCACATATATGTACAAGTTTTACAAAGCTAATGCTGTGATAAGGTACTTTCATGGAATTCCACTTGCAAAAAATTCACTGAAAGAATTAGAATTCTCTAAAAGTCTTTACATATTTTATACTTTCACTATTGTCAATATGTGAAGATAAAATATATAATGTAGCAGATTGTAAAAATTAATGCTGATAATTTAAAATAGTGGGATAACAAAGGACATATCCAGAACATATAAAGAACTGAAAAACATCAAGCCCCTCAAATTCAAAGACACTCGCAGAAATGGGCATCTGAGATGATCACGCATTTCTCAGATCAAGATATACAAATGGCAAATAAATACATGAAGAAATGTTCACCACCACTGGTCATTCGAGAAATGCAAATTAAAACAGCTTTGAGATTTCATCTCACTTCTGAAAGAATGGCTGCCATCAAGAAATCAACTGATAACAAATGTTGGCAAGGCTGTGGGGAAAAAGGAACACTTCTTCACTGTTGGTGGGAGTGTAGACTGGTGCAACCACTATGGAAATCAATATGGAGATTCCTCAACAAACTAAGATTAGAGTTCCACTCAACCCAGCTATTCCCCTCCTGGGTATTCCCCACCCCCAAATTGAAAAGATCATGTCATAGTGATATATGTGCACCCATGTTCATAGAAGCACAATTTATAATAGCTAAATCTTGGAAACAACCAAAATGCCCATCAACTGCAGAGTGGATGAAAAAAATGTGGTATTTTTATACAATTACTGAGCTATAAAAAAGGATGGTATTGAGGCCTTTATAGGTAAATGGAGGTAACTTGAGACTATCCTCATAAGTGAAATAAATGACTCACATTTGTGAATATCATATTGTATCTCTAGTGTAAAAAATAATAAAAAGTGAAAGACTAATAAGATCCAAAATGTATAATAGATATTGTAAAAATGAAAGAAAAGTGCTCTAGAAGATATAACTGTATGTATGTTTAAATGTGTAAGATAGATAACCATATTACTAAGTTTATGTTGGATCATTGAATAGAATGGTTTGCACTGTCGATGTTTGAATGTCCACTTTTTATGCTATTTTGTAACTTGAACAACTATTTCTAAGAGGACAATACATAATTTATCAACTAGTGCTTTCTTAGTGTTAATTTTTTTTAATTCTGTATCATTTCTACCTTTTTTTCTGTTTTGTCTCTTTTCTTAAAATAAAATAAAATGAAATGAAATAAAATAAAATAGTGGGAAAAGAATTAAAAAAGAAGAAACCCAGGCCATTTGACATATGAAAAAGTATATGGGGAATAGATTATTAGCAGTTGCCCAGAAGGAGTCCTTGGAGCTAGCTGACTTTCATGATCATTAACTGTATTTTTAAAATTTTTTCAATTAAAAAAAATT
The DNA here is from genome assembly GCA_004027295.1 of Dolichotis patagonum. Taxonomy (NCBI): domain Eukaryota; kingdom Metazoa; phylum Chordata; class Mammalia; order Rodentia; family Caviidae; genus Dolichotis; species Dolichotis patagonum. The sequence goes on along the minus strand of PVJX010013565.1, from coordinate 5,182 downwards.
TTTTTTGGTACCAGGAATTGAACTCATGACCTCATGCTTGCCAGGAAGGTGCTGTGCTGCTGAGCTATATTCCTGGCCCCCACTAACTGTATTTTGAAATTTTGCACGTGATGAATAGCTTTTTTTTTTCTTCTGCATTTTGACTTTTCAGAGAATATGCTCACATCATATTCTACAGGGTGGATCTTCCCTAGCTAGTCCACTGTCAGACATCAAGCTCCTCTGGAAACAGCTTCATGGAGACACCCAAAATAACTCTTCACCAGATTTTCAGAAATTCACTCCATCTAATATGATGCAATTATCCTGCATATAACCCAAAACACACTAATCTCTTCCTCAGAGTTCAGCTTTCTACCCATTTTATAGCCTTGTCTAGCTAGCTAGCTGTCTGCAGTGCTGGCAATCAAACCCAGCTCCTCATGTACGCTAGGTAAATGCTCTACCAATGAGCTACGTCCCCAGCCCCTGGCTCTTTATTTCAATAGGAAATGTGGCTTTGGGGATTTGGGTTTTCAGGATTTTAACCTTCAGAATTTTAATCATTTAAGATTGTGATTTGGGAGCTTTTAGATTTTAGGAATTTTGATCCTTCAAAATTTCATCATTTGAGATTATTCAGGGTTGTAACTCTGGGATTATGGGTGGTACCCCAGAAACAAATTATCGCCCTAGGCGCTGGACAGTGAAGAAAAAAGAGAACCTGAAGGGTTATAGAACCTCAGAGCTACAAAGAGGGGCCACTACTGGCTGGTGTTCTAAAAGGTCCCCTAAGGATCTACCTGTCTAGGGAGCAGTGCCCCTGCCCCCCAGTGTTGAGATTGCTGAGAAAGGACACATCATGGCTGGTGCTTAGATCTCACAGCGAACAACCCACAGCAAATGCTCAGACCTTGAAGGTCGGATTGCCAGATTCAGTGTGTACACACACACAGACACCCTCCCCATCCAACCACCGCCCTCACCATCACCAGCACCAATAAAATTATATTAAACTAGAACACAAGAACAACAAAAAACAAATCATTAAATTCGAATTATTTCTAATTGCCTATTCAATATCCACATCAAAACAAAAATATCATGTAGGATATTTATTGAAATACGCACTACATTAATTGAAATACTCAAATTACCTACTTCTTTATACTTCCCTGATGACTCTCTTTAATGTTTCCAGTTTTGTAGAATTTGCTCATAAGATCCCTTACATTTGCATTTGATCTATATTGTAATGGTTTATACAGTGGTCACAGTCAACTCATTTTTTTTGTCCACTGGTCACTCATCAATGAGAAAACACATTCAATAAAAGCATTATGTGTTGGTATGCTGGATGCTGATTGGCTCTATTTTAGTTGGTGCTTTCTATGATTGGCTAACTTTTAGGAGTGTGGTTATTGCAGAGAGGGTTTCACCGATTGGCCCGAGCCAAGAGGTGAACTAATGAATTACCCTCCTCTTCACACTGCTTTGGTGTTGGTCAGTGGAGAGCATGCTCTCAGAACTCAGGTCAGGGACACCATGGTGATCATGGACCCTGACTTTGCATTGGGTGGTTCCCATGGTACCCCATTCCTCTAATTATTCAGTGTTTCCAACAAACTCATGAAAAAGTAAAAACCATCATTGGTTAACCCACAACTCACATATCTTTTTGAGGGGGAGTATTGGGGGTGGAACTCAGGACCTGGCACTTGCCAGGCAGGTGCTGCACTGCCGAGCTATATTCCCAGCCCCACAGTTCGTGTATCTTATGAGATCAAGCCATTACTTGTAATATATCTTAAATTATCCCATTCCCCATTTTTCATTTCCTTGCATTCAGATTATCAGAATAGCTTTTTAATTTTCTTCAATCACAGACTTCTACTAGGCTTGTTTTAAACACATATACATAGGCCCCCGGCCCCTCCGTCCGTTGGAGTAGCCCCGGGGGTCCGGCCTCCCCATCTACCCGTCTTTTGGCTGCCCCAGCGTGGACTGATGAACGCCCCCTCTCTGCTCTCCTCCCGCCCGGCCCCACTGCCGGAAGGAGGCGCCCGAGAGTCTGCACTTCTGCCTGAGGGACCCTGAGGGCCCGGCCGGGCGGGCGGGAGCCGAGCCTGCGGCGAGGGAGCGGCTGAGGGCGCGAAGGTAGAGACCAGCGCTGCCCATCTCGCCGCCGCCGTCGTGGTTCGCTGCCTCTCGGGGCGAAGACGGCGGCGGAGCGGGGGCCCAGGGGCGCCTCAGCGCCGCCTGCTTCTGGCTGAGCTGCCCTTGCTGCTGCCGCTGCTGATTGCGCCTTGGACACCGGGGCCGCTGCGGTCCGCGTGTGAGCGGGAAAAATTAAAAAATCTGAAAATAAATTGAGGAAATCTCATAAGGAGCTAAGAGAAGCAAAAGAAGTGAATTTGCAGTTAGAATCTGAGAAAATACTACAAGAGAGAAAACTGGACGATTTAAGACTTACCTTAAAACAAGAAGAGGACAAGAGAAAAGGTCTCGAAAAAGAATATTCTCAAAGTTGAAACAAAGCAACAACTTGAAATTTCTCTTACAACACTTGATAGGGAGTTGACGATCATAAGAAATCAATTGAATCAGTGGAAAGAAGCGCAGAATCAACACACAGGAGCTGTGTGCACACATGTGCAACATGCTGAAAAGATGCAAGAACACCCAGACAGGCTTGAATTGGAGAATTCGAGTTTAAAAGTTAAAATAAAAAAAGCAAGCAGGAAAAATTGAACGTGCTTGGAAACACCTGTTAAGTACCAATTTGACACAAGCAACAGGTCAAGAACATTCAGAGCAGTTCAGAGATAGTAACGATGTCTCCATGAGAAATCAAATGGAAGACAGAATCCAAAACCTGGAATCAGGGCTCCATAAAATGAAAATTTGACTGGAAAACTATAAGCAAATGTGTATGGAAAAACGCAAAACTAGAGAAGTACTGTCCCGTGAGCCCAACAATTCCATGGCCTCAGCTGAAATCTCGTGTCTTAACCCTTGAGTCTTATAGCCTCTTGTTGAACCTCCATTGCAGTTATCCAGAAGGAGTCAGTTCTCACCTGCATCCTGCAGTGAGTGAGACATGGTGGCCTCTCAGCTGGACTAGATCACATTCTTTTGGCCAAATATACATTTTAATTATGTCCCATAAAGTGTAGGGCACTGTAAAGACTCACTTTAGTAGCCCTGTAAATTTGCTCATGATTCATTTCTTAGGTATGTGAGCTCCAAAAGTCCTGGAAGTCTACTTGGAAGGTTTATCCTGAGCAGTGTGGATGGGATGATCTTTTCAAAAGAAGGCAATAAACACTCAGAGCTGTTAGCACCAAAGTGCTGCAGAGACCAGCTGGTGAAGACAGCCACCGAGGCCAGCACCTGGCAGAGTCCATCTATGGTGTCCAACACAAACAGGTACCAGAAGGTTGCAGTTGGAAGCCAAACTGACCAGAAGCTGACTATACCAACTGTTGTTTTTCTACTCATTTTTCCAATGCCAACAGTCCCAATCCATGGGGTGCAGGGGGGAGCCAAAGGGGGATGAGGGGAAGGGTCACAGTTGCTGACCAAGCCACACCTCTGCCCCTCCAGCTAGCACTGGAAAAATGAGTAGAAAAATGAAATCGTAAGAAGATAACATTTGCTATAGCAATAAAAAGTAGGAAACACCTAGAAATAAATCAACAAATAGGGCCGGGGATTTAGCTCAGTGGCTTAAGCGCCTGCCTGGCAAACTCGAGGTAGTGAGTTCCATCCCTGGTACAAAAAAATAAAAATAAAATAAAATAAAATAAAATAAATCAACAAATACATGTGAGAATTCTTTCAGAAGATATCTAACTTTAGTATTACGAATAAATGGACTTGAAGAATTGGTGCGCTAGATATATAAATGATCACAAAGTATCTGAATATTCAGCAATTAAAAACACACATCCCAACAGGTATTTCAGTTAAACTTGGCAAGCTTATTTGAATATTCATTTTGAAGCACAAAGGTCAGAAATAGCCAACATATTCTTGATGAAAAAGAATAAGGTGTGGGGAATTGCCCTACGGCTCTAAGTCTATAGTGATTAATTAATCATTGTACTACCATAGGTACAGATGGTATCAACATAGGAACAGAAAATAACCCAAACTGAAGTAGAATAGATCTCAGAAGGGCACCAGACATATATACCTGCTGTGTTGTATGGCAGGGTAGGTGTCTGGCACCACTGGGACAAATTAGAAGAGAAAGCCAGGTGCGATGGAGCACACCCGTAATCCCAGCACTGGGAGGCTGAGGCAGGATGGCATTAAAAGTTCAAGGCCAGCCTGGGCTACACAGTGAGTTCAAGGCCAGCCTGAACTCCATAGTGAAACTGTCTCAAAAAAATAAAATGAAAATTTGTTTAATCTAAATCCACTTGAGGGCTCCTGGGTACAGCTATAGATCCCAGCTAAGAAGTAGAAAGAATGTCAGAACTCAGCAGAGAGAATTCAACACAAGGATCTCTATTTTGTCCTCAGCAGTTGCAGAGCAATTATTGGAATTTTCCAAATTGTACCTTGGGGTCAGGGAGGTGAAGAAACTGACAGTACAAACACCCAGCAGTGAATCCCTAGTTACCTATCTGGGTCCAAGCCCTTTAGCAAGCAGACTTCTAGAAAATGGACAACAGATCGGGATCGGAAGACAAGATGGCAGACTGGTAGGTAGCAGGAGAGAGACCCTCTCTAAGAGAGACAGCTCAAATGCCAGAATAAAACACCCTGGAGAGACCCAAACAGAGAGAGATGGACTCTCACAACCCACGAAGAAACTAAAGTGCAAAAAACCTCTTGAATATGAGGTCCTGGGGCTACTATTAGTGAAGATCAGATCAGCGAGCACGGCTCCCTACTCGAGCTGCCTGAATTCCTGCCCGACTTGAACAAACGATCCGCGCCGAAGAGACTGGCTGGAGCCGCCGGAGTGCGGAACTGAACAGCCCTGCACTCGACCCACCTGGAGGCACCATGAATTCTGACCGCAGCCAAGCTGAAGTTGGAGGTCGGGGAGCCCAGCAGTTCTCGGGATGCGGTGAGTGATGGGAATAAGACCCTCCCACGGGAAAGGGGAAACCGACTGGACGACATGCTGGATTTGGGCAGGACAGCCCTAACTCCATAAGGAAGTGGCTTCAGCTGGTTGCTCCCCTCG